>WSFP011391154.1:0-28059 GCA_009831015.1 Picea engelmannii | reverse complement strand
TCTTCCCGTGAGGGATTTCACCATAAGGGGACCACTTTGGAGTTCATCCGTTTGTACACCTTATCAATCATGATAAGACAATAATGAGAGCATGGGTCCTCCAACCATTCTTCTAGGATAACTCAATCTGCAAAGCGTCTTCCTGTGGGGGCTTTCACCATAAGGGGATCACTTTGGAGTTCATCCATTTGTGCACCTTATCAATCATGATAAGACAATAATGAGTCATCTATACATTTTTCAAACAATGCATCATATACCAATGGAACCACATCGATCTATCTTCATCATCTATCAATGACAGCTCATTGATCCATCTTCATCTATGCATTCTCATCAAGGACAATACATATTATATTACATAAATCATCAATCAATCAATCCTTTGAAATTAATCAATCACTTGACATCAATCAATCAAACCATTGGCATCAATGGCAACATGATCCAACACCTTCGCAATTTGGAAAGGAAAATCATTTCGTAGCTCGTAGGGACTTGATTCTTCTAATATTTCCAGAGAGGTAGATACACTTTTGGCTGTTGCCAAAATATGTTCTTCTTGAAAATAAGAAATCCCAGCTACTGATAGGATTTGAGAAAGTTCCCTCAAGCTAATGGTTGCTTCTGAGTTCATCTTGTCGCTTGATAAAACCTGGTTCACACAAAGATCAGTATCTGGGGTTCTTACAACACCCAAAATTTTATATGTGTTTTTTATGATTCTGATCAAGACTACTTACCACAAAAACATATTTGCACAAATCAAACACACATTTGTATGAAATAAAACATGCTTGCAGTAAAGAAATCAAACTTACACTCACTTCTGCATTAAATTACGGAAAGTAAACACACCCAAACTTACAGAAAGAAAAAAACAGTGGTATAAAATCAAATTGCAGGAAAGTAAATTGCAAGAAAGTAAACACACTAAGAAAAATAAACAAACTTGTAGAAAAAGTAAACACTCTTGCCGAAAGGGAACAACAAGGCTTTGGAGCGACCCATTAAAATGGATGTGCAGATTCTTACCTCTCATATTAAATTTTCTCCTCCCCCTTGTTGTGTAATTAAAGGAAACCTACCTACATATGCTCTAATCCCTTTAGCACCTCCCCGACAATGGCGCCAAAAATGTCGAGTGAAATATATGCTATCTATTTCAACATTGAATTGTCAACCCGAGGCTCATAGGCTTCGAGGTGCCATCACTGTATGTGCGGGTCTAGAGATCTAATCTCGCCTAGCCTAGCCTAATCTAATATAATTCTAATAAACTCAAATAATGAATACCTATACTTTAAATTTACAAAGTAATCTACAACTAGGAATGATAAATTCATTATTCTAAGTGAACAAATATTAAATAAAAGAAAACTATCTTTCTTTAAAAACAACCCGTGTTCATGGGCAATGAACTCATTAAGAAAACTATCGTTAAAAAGAAATTCTTTATAGTGAAATATATTCTTAAAGAAAAACTTACAATTATTCCTATCTTGCATAGAATAAACACTAATCTATCTAACTGAAAGCAATAAAAGTAAGAACTCACAATTATTTCTAGCTTGTAGTGAATAAACACTAATCTATCTAATTGAAAGCAAGAAAAGAAAAAACTCACATCCTAATGGCATCTAACTACTAATGAAAATTCAAGTAAACATCAATCATTCACTCTATCACACTAATACTAGAAAATACTTTGTTCAAAATCACTAATTCAAGTGAATCTACAAACCCATAACTAACACTAATTAGAAATCCCAATTCAAATTCATAACTAAAATGACATTGAAAATACTTCGTATAGAAATCTACAAACTCATAACTAACACTAATTAGAAATCCTAATTCAAATTCATAACAATGAAAACACTATGTGCAAACCTATAAACTCATGGCTAGTACTAACAAGAAATCATAATTCAAATTCATAGCTGGGATTTCATTAAAAATCATAACCTAAGCTACCATTGAAGATCATACTCAAAATCAGCTAATATGCTACTGGAAATCATAATTCAAAATCCACTCCTATCCTATTATATTGATGCTAAAATCATGGTTAACCTATTTGAAATTACAATTTAATAAATGAGCTATGTCTAAATAGATACTCTGCAGAGTGATTTATAGTTTTACAAAACAGAGAGAAAAAGACATGACAACATAAGTAAACAACTCCTAAGCAAGTAAATTACAACCTACAATCAAAATATTAGAAATCAAAATATAAACAAATGAACATGGATGTCCACACAAGCTTTGTGATACCCACACAATTCAGAAAATGAGCTGCAAAATAAGAGAATATATACATGGATATGCAATTAAACAATTAGACAAGCGATCTACGATTAAAAGATTCACGCAACACACAATTTGAAATTCATAAATATACATAGCAAATAAGAAATTCGAAATCTAAGAAGTATGAAAGGAAACTACATAAATGCAAATATATATTCGTATAAACAATCATCCATACCACTGGTGGCCCCCCCAGGAGGTCGTGGCAACTCTTCAACCATAAATCACAATCAGAAAGCTAACGCAACACTATCATTAATTATAAAAACAGAGTATAGAATGGAATCGGTGATAATGCCTGTATAAAATAATAATAATTCGTCTCTCCTGGTTCATGTCACAGGAAGTAGTATTTATAGGTGATTACATAGCTTGAGAGGTCAACCACTGGAAGGGTCGACCCTCTCTGAAAACAATAAACTCATTAAATTCATTCTAACAGTAGCATCTTCTAACAATTTTGTGAGCCACTAGATATCATTTCAACTTCCAAATCCAATGTGTGTCGAGCTCTGTAGATGGAGGGCACGAGGGGGCACAAAACCCAGATCCTTGATTCGTCCACCAAAGGTCGCCAATGTACCAACAACCAACTCCAATGCGCTTTGAAAGTCAGATCGCATGTCGGATGGAGTGTCGAATCACATGTCATATCAAGTGTTGAATGGAGTGCCAAATAAGGTATCAGCTGGAGGATCATACCATGATTCCACCCTATTGCAAGAAAACCATACATTAGATCTTCATAAACATCAAACTGAGTTGAATTGATCACAAAATCATTGCAAAAACACCAATTATACATACCTGATGCGAATTCATGGTGATTTGATATATAAACCTTTGAGAATCCTTCAAAATGGCTAATATGAAGCATATCATATGTAATATCGCATGCAAAAAGTATTTGGCCATCGAAATAAAATAATCAAAACACGAACCCAACAGTTGTGCAACAACAAGTGTTCTGATAAAACTTGTAGGTAATAGTGCCTCTTTGGTAATATAATATTCTTATGTATGTAACCTTTTTCAAAAAGGAGTCAAAATGGAAAAATGACAAAAAATGTGTCAAAAAAGTCTCAGTGGTTCAGTTATCCAATGCTTCAGCTAGAAATTCAAACTTTCCCTTCTTTCCAATCTCCACTTGCTGCAAACTTTGCTTGAGGTTCTTGTTCTCCTTCCTCAAAATGAGGTTATATTGATAAATAATATTCAATTGTCTATGTAGTGGCATGGTTCTTCTCACCATTGATGAAGATTTGTCTATTGCAGGTCCACATTCTTTGAGGTGTTCTGCAAACTTCATTTTGGATTCCTTGTCTCTCTCCCTGAGTTGAACTATCACATTGTGTGCTTCTCTGAGTTGTTTATTTAGCCTCTTGAAAAAGTGTTTTCCTTCATCATCTTTCTCTTCTACTGGTTGACTCTGTGCTGGGATTTCCTATTGATGTTGTAACTTCCTAGTTGAGGACCTTGTTAAATGAATATTGGGCTTAGGAATCTCCTCTACCTCTGGAGTCTCTTTTACTTCTTTCACTTTACTTCTTGTTTTGGAAACAAATATATTTGATAGTGTTGACATTTCTCCTATCACAGAGGTATCTTTCCCTAAAGCTTCTTCTAGAGACTTCTTCTTCAATTCTCTATTTCCATGTTGCAATTGTGTTATGACAAAGTGAGACTTCTTCAACTATTCTTGCAACTCAATAACTGAAGTGTCTCTATCATCTGAGAGGGTTTGTCGTATGAAGGTTTCTGGAGTCTCACTAATTTCTTGTGATGTATGTATAACAAGCATTCTCTTTGCTGCAGACTTGGTGAGTGGTTTTCTAGGAGCTTCAGTCACTTCTCAAGAGAACTTGAGTTTCTTCCCTTTATTTTTAGCCTGCTGACTTGCTACAGGATATTCAGACTCTTTTTCCCTTTTCTCGATAGAACTCTCAAGGGTTTATGTTGGATTTATTTCTACTAATGAGGGTGCATTTCTCAAAAAAATTTGGATGCCTAGGGAATCTACTGCTATTATTGATGAATTTAGAAATGACTCCCAGTCTTGATTTCTCTTTCTGAGTTCTTCCAATAATAACAATTTGATCAAAGAAAAATGGAAGAGGATAGCATCTCCTTTATCCTTCCTTAGTTGTACTATGTCATCCATCCTTCCTAGAATTTTTAAAAAGTAATATGGAAGATTCAAAGGCTTCTTACCAGTGAATTGCATTAAGATCCTGATATGGTATTGGTAAACCCTATTAAATCTCCCTTCACATGTAAAAAACCTTTGGATAATCCTCATAAAATCACTATGACTTTCCAATAAAAACTATCTAGGCATGGTAGCTCGAAATTTAGTATTTTTGAATTCAAGTTTCAAAAAATCATGATGGTAAGACAGATCTAACTGCATACCTTTGAACCATTATTCCCCATGAGCAGGGGTTTCTGTTGCAACATCAATGCTATATTTAGAAACATGCAACTTGAGGTTTCCCACCTTAGCTTGAATGCCATCAAAATTCTCTACAAACTCCCTCGCCACCTATTTGTTGTACCCCTGAAGTTTTTCACAAAACCTCATGCAACCCACTTGTTCAAAGGATGCTCTGATTGTTGGGTCTGCGTTCACCAAATTCAAACCTTGTGGCTCAAAACTCATGAAATCACCACCCTTTACATTCTTTCTTCTACGTTATGGATTTGTCATGATCCTCGTATGTGTCAACCCTATATAGACTCAAATTTTGATACTTTGGATCCTGTGCATGACAACTACAAATAGTAACCCCTACGCAACAACTTAAAATAGTAACCTTTGCACAGCGCACAACAATGAACAAAATAGGGACTTTGTGCACAACAAATGAGAGTATCATCTTTTGTGCAGCAAATGAAAAAAGTGTCTTTTGCGCAGCAACAAACAAAAGCATCCTTTGTGCCCTTTTCGCATCAACAACAATAAGAGGAATCTTTGCGCAACAAGCTTGGTCAGAAGGTTTTGAAATTTCGGATGAAGAGAAACAATTTCTTGATGTTTTCTTTAGCTGAAGGGGGGATACATTTGAAAGATAAATTCAATTTAAAACACTAATTATGCCATCATACCTCATCGTACTTCCATACGAAACATTACGATGTTGTACAACAACTTTTGATGCACAATGATTTCCTTGATGATGCCACATCTCCTTGATAGATTTGATTTCATGAAACTATTAGAACTTTGACAAAACTGACTATGAATGTCTTGAAATGACATCATGACCCTTTAGTGACATGAAATCCCATATATTCATACAAAAACCATAAGTTACATCGTTAAAAAATAAAACCCGACCCATGATAAACAACCCTATGACTTATGATTTAGGAAAAAATCCTTCAATGTTCTTATTTAACCCAAGACA
Organism: Picea engelmannii; assembly: GCA_009831015.1. Classification (NCBI taxonomy): domain Eukaryota; kingdom Viridiplantae; phylum Streptophyta; class Pinopsida; order Pinales; family Pinaceae; genus Picea; species Picea engelmannii. The sequence continues at coordinate 22,336 of WSFP011391154.1, read as the reverse complement.
TGACTTTATCCTATAATTTTATTCAAAACCTAATAACCTATTTATAGGACACTAACACAGACTCCAATGGGGATGGAATCCTCCCTTTGAGGTGCCAAAGAATATATAGACTAGAAGCCTTATCCATTGGGCTCTTTATTTGGTACTAAACTAACTCAAACTGACTTGATATTTTATGTACAAACACACTTGGTATTACTCATCAGACCTTCGGGCATTCTCTTCAGGCTTCAAATTTGTTGAGTAGTACCCAAAACGAAAAATACTAAAGAAAATGGATATTTACAATTAAGTGAAAAACAAATGAAATTCTTTAAGTAAAATAGTGCTTGAGAAACCTACCATTAACAGGCCCTCCACTGATGTTTTCTCCATTGATCTCCTTTAATAGGAAAGCATTATTCCCATGATATGATGCAACTTTGTATGGCCCCTTCCAAAGATTTTCCAAATTTAGAATGTTTACCCTTGTCTTCAATTCTTGCATCCCATTTTAAAACCAAATCATTGATTTGAAAGTCATCAACCTTTGTTCTCCTGTCAAAAAATTTCTTCATTTTGTCTTGATATAGTTTAAAATTCTTAAAAACCTCTTCTCTCATTTGATGAACATGAACTAACTGAATTATTCTTCTTTGAACATGGTTTGGTTTAGCATCTACTTCTTGCAACAAATTCATGACTGGAAGTCCAATAGAAGTAGGGAAAACTGCCTCTGTACCATAAACAAGATGAAATGGAGATGTGCCAATAGACTTCTTTGTACTTATTATGTCTACCCAAAGTGCAAAAATCAGCTTCTTGTGCCAATATTTCTTGTTTTCCTGCAGTAACTTTTTGATGATCCTGATCAAACTCTAATTAGATGATTCGACCAAACCATTACCTTGTGGGTAATAGGTTGTTGATTGATTGAGCGTGATATCATAATTTGTGAAGAATTCAACTAGTTTCTTAGACATAAAAGCGACAGTGTTATCTGTAATAATCCTTCTTGTACAACCAAACCTTGAGAGTATATTTCTTTCCAAAAATTGCATGATGGCTGAATCAGTGGCTTGACGGGCAGGTACAGATTCTATTCATTTTTTGAAATAATACGTAGCTGCCAAAATCCATCTGTGTTGAGTTGAAGATGAAGGATGTACTTCCCCTATGAAATCCAAACCCCATTGTTGGAAAGGATATTATACAGAAACCAGTTTCATAGAAAAAGGAAGAACATTTCTTTTTCCTTAAAAAATATGACATTCATGGCAAGTGGAAACCTTCTTATATACATCATCAAATATAGTAGGCCAATATAAACCCGATCTCATAATTTTGTTAATTGTTGTCTTTTAGTAATGCTGACCTCCACATTCCCTTCATGGAACTATTGCATAGTTTGTTGAGCTTCAACTTTTGTAATACATTTCAATAATATTCCACCTGGGTCTTTCCAATATAGGGAATCATTTATCATGCAGTTTGTTTTTCCCTTTTACTTCAAAAATCTGGCTTTAGTTTTTGACAATTCAAGAGGGGTCTGCAAATTTTGTAAAACAAAGATGATGTCATTGTACCAAGATGAATCCAAAAAAGTTTGGCTTACTTGAAGAGGGGCTTCTTCTTCAGTATCTTGGGAGAGATCAACAATAAAATTTACTAAACCATTTTAGTTCATTTCCTTTCCTCAACATATTTGTGATATGCTTTATTATTTCAACAAGGTTAGGGATAAACCTTCTTAAAAAATTTACCCTATCTAAAAAGGATTGTACCTCTTTTTTTCTCCTTGGAATATTGATTTTTTGTATTTCATCCACTCTGTTAGGGTCAATTTTGATCCCATCTCTTGAGATAATGTGTCCCATGGGTTTACCTTCTTTCACAACAAAATTTTACTTTTTTGGGTTGAGAGAGATCCCAAATTTTCTGCATTTTTTAAACATTCGTTCCAAACGTTGCGAATGCTCATTGTCGGAACCTGAATAAATAGTTATATCATCCAAGTAAATCATAATGGAATTATCTTTCTCCTCATCAAATGCTATGTCCATATCCCTCTAGAAAATTTCCCCTGCATTCATGAGTCTGAAAGGCATCATAGGATACATGAAAGTGCCCCATGGGGTTGTAAATTTCATCTTCTCTTAGTCATTTGGGTGCACCATAACCTGGTTGTATCCATAAAACCCATCCAACATTGACATTCTCTGGGAGCCCCCAATATTTTGTAGGATGTGATCCATTTTTGGCAAAGGATAATTGTCTTTAAGAGAAACTCTAATCAAATTTCTAAAATCTATACAAAGCCTTATTTCTCCATTTTTCTTTCTAACGGGTAAAAGGTTAGCTATCCATTTGGAGAATCTCAAAGAAACAATTATCTTTGCATCAAATAAATTCCTTATCTCTTTCTCAATAAGTGGCAACAAGAGTGGATTTATTCTTCTTAATTTTTTTCTGAAAGGTTTTTGATCTTATTTAATTGGTATTGTATGTTGAATGATGCATTTATCATAAACCTTTGGGTATTCATAACTCCAAGCAAACACATCAGAAAATTTTCTCATTAATTCGAGATATTTATTTCTATTTTCAGAGGACATGGACTTAGACAACTTGACAATTTTAGGTTCTTTATCAGTCCCTAAATTAAATTCATCAACTTCACTTTCATTTGGACTTACCCTGGTATTTTTAACCATGTCATTTTCATCAAATAATTTTTCAAGAGGCACGAGACCCTTTGGAACTGTATTGTTCTTTAGTTGGATAATCTCTCTTCCTGCTATCTGATTTACATACCCATTTGAGACTGATATAGGATTTTCATTTTCATCTTCATCATAAAAAAATTCTTCATCAATTTGGACATTTTCATACTCTTCTTTTGACTGCAGAAATCTAATAATTTGTTTTCCATCTTCAAATACTTGCCAATGTTTGACATTATCTGGAATAGATGGCATGTGTTTTACTTCAATTTCATATTTCTTGTTGGGATAAATTGGAATTAAAAAAAATCTTGTTGATGTGGCAAGAGCGTCTGCAATCTGATTTTGTTCCCGTGGTACCACTGAAATGTTATATTCATAGAAATATTCAAGCAAATCCAGGACCAAATTCCTATAGGTTCTCATTATTGGATGCTTTGTTTGATATGTACCTTTAATCTAGTTGATTATAAGTTCAGAATCACCATACACAAATATCTTCTTAGCCTTTAAATCCATTAAAACCCACAATCCTAAAATGAGAGCTTCATATTCAGCCATATTATTGGTGCAATCAAAATAAAATTTATAAGAACATAGTTTTGAAGTAGTATTAGGTGAAATGATCCAAACACCAGCTCATGCTCCCTCTTTGTTGACTTCCCCATAAAAATCCATATTCCACACACCTTTATCCTCTTTATTGTTTTGTTTTGAAACTAATCCTTTTTGTTGATCCTTTGAAACAATCTGATCATATTCTTCAAAACATAAATCATTATAGAAAATAGAAGTTCCAATGTCAGTCTCAATTCAATAAATAGGATGATTGTTGGGTTTATCTTTTCTACTCACCATGTATTTCAAATTAACCTCCCTATATAACCTTATGTCATGAACAAAGACTAGCATTGTAGCATAACCTTATGTCCTGAACAAAGACTGGCATTGTAGCATAAGACATGTCCATTTGCAAGGTACCCTTGAGTTTAGCAGCCCATGATCTTGTTAGTAATATTCCAAATTTAGGAGGAATGTCTACAATAGCTACATCCATTATCATAGTTTTTTATGGGATCTGAGCTAAAGTAACAACAATATCTTTGATTAAACCCTTGCATTTCACTTTTATTGAATTAAAAGAAAACAGATCCGTGTATGGTCTGGTGATATCCAAACTCAACTCTTTCATGATCACCTTTGGCATCAGGTTGTGAGATGCTCATGAATATAACATTGCATTATGAAGAGTTACATTATGGATATTTAGGCTAACATAGAAAGGAGGCACATCATCATATTTACAAATTTCCTCAACCCGGGGACCAAATAAAATAGCAAGATGATTATTTTGTACATTAAGGGTGTCTGAGGTTATTCTATTTTAAGCATATTTACAATCTGACTTTTTTATTCCATATTTCTGATCAGATCATTAAAAGGTATATAAATCTTAATCTTTTCCATTTCATTTTCAAAATTAAAGGAGGGTTGAGATTTTTCTACTTCTTTTAGAATCACTTCTCTTCTTACCTCTAGAACATCTCTAGGAGGATATTCTTTCTGTTTTGGAGGATATTCTTTCTGTTTTCCCTTATTTGATGTATCCTTCTTTGGAAAAAACGTTTCTTGATGACTGGAAGAGAGCAAGTCATCTCTAGGATCCTTTGGAGTACTGGCTGCAATTTTCTTATTTATGATGTTGTATTGTTTTTGGAATTCCATGATGGCTTTATTGATTTGGATTTTATGAGAAGAAAGAAATGAATACATGATATTAATAGGTTATTAACACATAATAATAGAGATACAGTAAAACTGGTTTTCTATTCAATAACGAAATAAGATGAAACTGTAAAATGCATCGGAAACAAGCTTGTTGGAATGATGGTGGATTATCTCTAAGAATAGATGTGACAGATGCACTCATTCGCAAGGAGCTCATTAAAATTAGGCTCTGAAGGCCTTTTTACCATAAGAAGGAATGCCAAAATCCCTATACATTCAAAATTCTAACCCTACGAGATGAAGCGCCAAAAGTCATGTGGGCTCCGTTTGGGTAAGTTAGTACACTAACTTCTCGAGGTCGTAACTTTTGCATATGATCTCTATTTTAGGAATAGGATAGCCCATTGGAAAGGTATCATTGAGGAGATTCATTTTAGGTGAAATATTGAAGTAAGTTACATATGGAAAACCGATTTTCCCAAAAAAAAAAATCATTTAGGGCCTCGAAATGGCTCTAGAAGTGAAAACTGCTAAAAATAGTAAATTACCAAAATTGTCAGAAAACTGTTTTGAGCCGGTTGGAAAAGGTGGGTGGCCACAGATATCCACCTGGATCAATTATGATATCCTTTCCTCTAATTCTCTTTCTCCTTGAATTCCTCATATTGCATAAAAATATTATGTTCTTCTTTAGTTAAGTAAACTTGTGACCCTTTTATGCCAAAACAATGAATATCTTCAGGAGGTTCCTCAAACAAATCTACATCATAATTATTTTGGAAAGGAGGTCTAACTGGTTGATAAATTGGAATCATTTGTTCTGTCTGTCTTATTAGAGGAATTGGAGGTCTCCTGAAATTTTGATTTATGGCTTGAATCTCATGAGGCCTATCATCCAATGACATTTTTTCTACCAATTTATCCATAGTCTCTACCATTAAGTCAATTTTTTCATCTAAACCTTGAGAAGTAGAAGGTAGTTTTTCTTCTTTAGATTTATTTATATCAAATTCTATTTGGAGCTTCATATTCCCTAATGCATATAAATTCACTTCCACTTTGATTGCATCATTCATCATATCATTCAGAGAAGTGGACCTTATTTCTCTTAGTAACAAGGAAAATTCACTATCGAATGCATCAACATAATGGAGTTGAGCAATTCCTGGGGGAGGATTTACTTTATTAGGAATGGAGTTATAGACCTTCATGAATCTACTAAAAAACTCATGTATTGTATCAGCAAGGAGTCCCTTTAAATGGTTGTATTGTGTCAATAACTGCAAAGGGTTTTTCTTACTCCCCCATCTCCCAAGAAAAAGAGTTTCAAAATTTTCAAAGTTAGCAATGTTATTCGTTGGGAGAGATTTAAACCATTTCCTAACTTCTCCTGAAAAATTTTGTGAAAATAACCTTTTCTTATCATCTTCATCATCTACTTCTTCAAGATCTATGAAATCAATGAACCTATCTACATGTTGTTGGGAAGTCACATCCCCTTCTGGATCAAATCGTTTGATTCTTTGTGCATAATTTTGCGGTAGATCATGAAGTGCAGCAGGGAGAACTAATGGGGTAAATATTTTTTCCATAAATCTATGATCTAACTGGGAATTATTATAGCTTGGATAGGAACAACAGGAATGAAGGTTTGAAATTTATTTTCATCAAATAGAATTTCAGTCAAATCAAATTTTGACTTGGATCTAAACAAGGACTGCTCAAATTTAATATCAAATTCAATGTCATCAATTCTTTTTTCTCCACCTTTAGGCAATGACAAAACTCTATCCAGAAAAATATATGATTGAGTTTCTTTTTTGTTAATTTTGTGCAAAATTCTTTCTGGGTTGTCAATGGCTTGTGGAGGATCTGGATCTGGATGATGCCTTGTGTATTTTATTTGGGTAGCCAGGATTTTGTAACAAACTTTGTCTTCAACAACTGATCTTCAAATTTGGAGTCACCAAAGTGAAATTGTATCCAAAGATGTATCTAGTTCATTATCACTATGAGGAACCGGTTTTAGAAATATTTGTCGTTTTGCTAAGGAAAATTATACCTTCGATCCTCAACAATGGTACCAAAATGTTATCTCTCTGTAATTTCCTTGGCTAAGTATTTTTGGCACAGGTACAAACCTAGGGTTCAATGCTTCAACAATGCACCAACAAAACCCTAACTACCGGCCCTTTCAGCAACACCTGCGAAGAAGATGAAGTCTCACCTGAGGTAGAGGTAGGGGGGGGGGTTGTAGGACTCTGGTGTCTACAACCAAGCTGGGACATAGATATGTTATTACAATACTTAACAAATCACTTAGCCAACAATATGAATTAGGTTATTATTCTCATTTGCATCGCAGATTAACCCTTATTACAGATCAACGCAGTACCAATCAATATTAAGCCCTTAAAAATTCTTAGAACATAACATTAGTTCATATGTAGCATTTATTTACACCATTAAGCACTAAGCTACAAAATCATATGCATTCATTATACATAATAACAACAACACTAAGAAAATAACCACTTAAACAACATCGCACAAATCACATAAAGACACAGGATATACGTGGTTCACCCCAGTGTGGGGCTACACCCACCAATTTCTTCTTATTCTTTATTAGTCTTCAAGATCCTTACACTCATCTACTCCTATGCACAAAGCCACAGAGCCAACTCCACAATGGACAGGTGATCTATGCACAACGCACTAGATCCACCTTCCCCAAAATCAGGTCAAGGAATAGAGCCATCTCCTTAATAGCACAAAGCCTTACTTTACACAACCATATTTCACAAAGAAACTTCTAATATATTGCACTAAGCCAAACATATTGTGCACATATCTAACACTACTTATTACATCACTTAGCTACTTCTTATTTATACATTTACAAAAATGCCTAAACATGGGTTAACCCATGGGCCGACATCCCATAACTCGTTACATAAACCCTAAAACCCTTTGCTCAGTCCACAAGCCCCCAAAATAAGCGAGATCTCGCGATCTCTGCTCTGCCTGGGTGATCCATCTTCGAACATCATGTCGAAGTCCCAAAAGTGGTCCAACAGGACCAATGTTTCCTCAAAACTTTGTCAAGGGCCAACAGGCCCCCAACACTCACCTGTGACTCGTCCCGAGTCACTCAGATCTGGGAAACGCTGCTTCAAAGGCCTCAAGTTTAGCTCGAGCTAACTCAACTTTTTACTTCACCAAAGATTCCTACTCAGTGAAATCATGAATCAGTTGTTCTGCAACAGGCCCTTCCAGACGTTGTTCCACTATCGTAACCACTTGTTCCAACTGTGAGCCTTGTCCTTCAATCTCTTCAAAAAGCATGCAGGCTTCGTCCTGCACTGGCTGGAGTCTCTGTGTAACCTCCATGACTCTACTCTGGATGGGAGTAACCTGCTACTGGACTGTGTACTGTTCCTGTGATCTTTTCATCCTCTTGAATGTAGTGAGTAGCATCATGTGTGTCTGGACGATGGATGCATGTTGTTGCGCCTCCTGGAGTTGTGCTTCCAGTTTCCTCAACTTTGGGTCTTTTGTGAGGCATCCATAGGTTTTCACACTACAATCACTCAATTGATTACATTATGAGGTGAGAGCCCCGATCCTTCCAACTGCGCTCTTGGCGATTTATTCCCTTTGATCGCACACTTCTTGCAGAGTGCTCGACACTGCTTGAAGTTCTAAATCTGTTACTCTTGCTTAAAGCTGTTGAATGGCCTCAACAAGCTTCTCTACTTGTATCTCGGATGACTCTTCTTCTTCCTGTGCCAAGCCTGACACAGAGCGAATTTCTTTAGTCACTACTTCTTTAACCATAGTCTTCTCTGTGAGCAGCTGGTCTTTTTCTTTATGGATCTTCTCTTTGTTCTCCTCGAACATCACCCTAATTTCATCTTTCTCCTTCTGTGAAACTTGAAGTTTCTCTAAGACCTCCTCCTTCTCTTGCTTCAAAGATTCTGTAGCCTTCTCCTTTTCTTCTTGGGCTCGATGAATTCGAACCTCTATTTCATTTGCTAACATTTGTAAATGGGTGGGCTCATCCCCCAATTCTGTAATATTCGACGAAGAAGGCGTAGTAGGTACTGCGCGGCTCAAATGGATAGCTTGTTGTATGTCCTTGAGCTCATTCTTTATTCTTTCATACATTGTTTCTTTCTTCGCTTCATGTCTTTGTAAGATATCCTCTGAATCATCCTCCATGACTGTGATGATGAGATCAACATCGTCCACTATGAGCACATTCTTCGACTGAGGCTTATTGGCTCGGGTCTTCTTTCTTGCTGAGGGTTTCTGCAGGGAAACCTTCCTTTTCTTCGATGTTTCATCCTCAGTAGGGGGATCCTTTGGCAGTGTAACTTCACCTTTGTCTTTATGTTCTCCTTCTTCCCCTCCTTGTTCTTGGTTTACTTCATCTCCTCCTAATCTTGTAGGTGAAGTAGGCCTACTTTCCTCTGAGGCATTGTCCTCCTCATCAGTTTCTATGTTCTGCCCTTCCTCCTTTTTCTTCTTTTTCTTCACGTTAGTTTGTCCATCATGTTCGACCTGGGTGACCAAGGGACTTCTAATGATGTCAGGGTCGGAGATTTCTTCATCCCCAATTGGTACAAGGAAATCTGCTAGCCATTCTTTGGTGAGCTCCTCCATGTCTTCGTCGGTCAGCTTATAATAGGACTGTAGTTCCTCCTTACTTTCATCCCTACGCACAGTGATGGAGATAAAGTGTCGATATACGTGAAACTTCACTAACAGTATGTGGTGGTGCAGTGTATTTGGGGTCATTCATGGAAATGCCTCAATGGAACGCTTCAGTTGTTGGTAATAAGCATGGAAGAAAGCGTTCGACTGCCACTGCTTCGACATGTCATTTGTATACCACAATGTGGAGAACCTTGCAGCCAATGACTCTAATGGCTCAAATTCTGGAAATGTCACCCCTTTCGGCATCTTCCAAGTGACAAATGCAATTAAAACCAATAACCAACTGAAATGGAACTCATAGCCATGATCCTACGCTTTACGATAGTCCTTCTCGAGGTCGTTGACAAGGTAACTCACCCAGTTTATTTTCATTCCTTCTACGCACTTCCTTGTGAGTTCTACTACGAATCCTGTGACCTATGTTGGACAGTTCTTTCTGATGATATTAGAAGCTATAATATTACAATATAGGTGCACTGCGCCATCCTATATGGAGGCTACCTTGTATCCTCTCTTTCTCTTCTCGACATCGCCATAGTCTTCCTTTATGCGTTGTGCCAGGGAGCGATCTGAAGTCTTCCCTGGGTAGAAATGTTGAGGGTATGGTCCCTATATACTCAGTCATGTGATGAGGTGGATCATCGTCGAATCCACAGTGACGTGTTTGTCAAGCCACAGATACCCTCCATGGTAACACGACAGGAAGATTTTAACGCAAGCGTTAACCTACTTATGTCGGCTAAAGTGAGGGATAGTCATCATGTTCAGGATCATCAACTGTGCGATCTCCTTAATCCACGGCTGGGAGACTATGTGTGACTTCTTCCCAGTCATTCTCATCAAATACCTATGTGGAATGAGCATCACATAGTTCTTCCTATCTCCGAGGTTAAAATCATTTTTCTTCATAGCTGGGATGTGTCATAACTGGGGTCCAACTATGCATATCCCCTTTAGGATGTGAACGGTGATCAACATGTATTCAAAGTCACACAGGATACTATCGCGGTTTGCTGTGCCATCCAAAGGTGGTATGTACTCGAGAAAGACCGACGTGATCTGCTTCACGTTAGCCAGATCATCACGGTGTTTGCTTCACTTCTTAACAATGCGGCCAGAATGTCATCCAGTCGATGGGGATGCTTGAAATCCACCAGTCGATGATTTCTATATTCCTACATACATGACTCTCTCATCCATGAGGTCTACAACAATATCCTCCATAGATTTCTCTAACACGCTTGGTTCGCTCGACATTCGCACTTGTAACAAAATAAATTGGGTAGGTGAATGGACAAGCGAGGTAATCAAATGGATGGAAAGGTATAGAAATCACATCGCGATACAATGGATTCTTTTTTAGCTTGGATAATCACGGGTGGAGAAAAGTGGTCCCTGTGCAGTGTTCGACATGTTAAATAAGTAAGCGTTGTAATGGATTCCTCCAACTGGTAGGAATGTCTCAATTAATATGAATCAGTCCGTTATGGCACGGTCTCAACGGTCCAACAATGATCTTTTCGAAAATAATTGTGTTTCTAGCCATTCCAAAGCATCATTCTAATGGTTGGGGTGCCTCCAACGATCATATAGCTTCGTGGTGGGGAAGTCCCATTATGCGTGGTTTTGTTATTCCGATGAGGTTCAAGTTCTGCAGATATGCCTCCTACGAAGTCTCTTCTGGAACTTCCCATAGTTTTTCTAATTTGGCTTTCTTCTTACTGAGCTTCCTCACCTTCTTTCTTGTGATCAGAGTCTTTAGATTCCTCTTTCCAATTTTTATTCTTATCTTCTCTTATCATGGTAACTTCACATTGTCAATTTTCTTTCTAAGGGTTTGAAGGTAATACCTCTTCTCTCATTAACTCCATGGTAGGTATTATTCTTTCTTGCATGGGTAGGTTCTTCAAGTCTTCTTGTGTTCTTTCAACTTCGACATCCAGTTCTCTTGCCCTCTTTTGATTTGACTTATCCTCTTGTTCTTTTATTAGTTGCTCTATTCTTTTGATTGTGGCTTCCTCCTCTGTTTTCCTTCTGATATGATCTTTCGCAGTCCAAGTCTTTCCTAATAAAATTGGGAAAGGGGTGTTGTTCTGAACAAACCTAATAACTTCAAAGTCCTCTTTTGTTGATGTTTCATGAGCAATCATAGGTATATTAGTAACTCTTCCACATAGGGTTATCATCTCTCCTTTAAACAAGACTATCGTTCCCAATGAAGGTATCATAGCAAGCTTTCCCAAAATTTCCCAGGTGCTTTCTTACATAATGTTCACATGTGTTTCTTCATCTAGTACATAGTCTATGTCGAAGTCTTCTATTATTGTAACTATGTGTTGATTTTCTTTCAGGATCTATGGTAAATTGATGTCTCTATGATCATCCATTACTTCTTTTAACATAGTTTGAGTTTTCTCTGATTCTTTCTCTTTGTGATTCCTTGACATATCCTTAGGCTCTTGAACTTCTTTATAGTTTTCTTGTCTCATGTTCATCTTTTCGACTTTAGAAATCATTCTTGGGAAATCCTCAACCTCATGACCAATAGCTTTACAACAAAGACAAATAGGACCTATACCAAGGCATTCTTTAGCAATATGTCTTGGCCTTCTGCAATTGTAACACAGTGTCAATCCTCTCTTTCTTTTAATTGAGCCCCACCCTTTCTTGTACTACGCACTGGGATCACAGTGTTGGACCTGCAATCTGCAAAAAATATTGCTAGGTTATTCCAGCCACTTATTATTCCAACAATTATTTCTATGCATAGGAATAACATATTTTTCTCTATTTATATCAAATTTATTCAAATAAACTCTTTCTTCTAATTGTGCCTTAACATTCAAGATAGGAAAAAATCTATCAAATATAGCTAGATTCATACTTTCGAAGCAAAACTTTCCACTTATCTTACCTTTACCAGAGCACAAAAATTTAAGGTCTTTCCTCTTTCTTTCAGATCCAGTCTCTTTCTTAGAACAGAGCTTCACAAGTCAAGTAGAATACTGCGCACTACAACAACATATCTATGCATAGAGTTTTCTCTTTTCTTCAGTTCCCAACAATCACAGTTTCAGGTCCCTACAATGGAACCATTTGTTAGAACAAGGGTAGACCCAGGGTTCAATGCTTCAACAGTGCACCAACAAAACCCTAACTATCGGCCCTTTCGAAAACACCTGCGAAGAATATGAAGTCTCACCTGAGGTAGAGGCAGGGGGGTTGTAGGACTCAGGTGTATACAACCAAGTTGGGACACAGATCTGTGATTACAATACTTAACAGAGCACTTATCCGACAATATGCATTAGGTTATGATTCTCATTTACATCGCAGATTAACCCTTATTACAGATCAATGCAGTAACAATCAAGATTAAGCCCCTAAAACCTCTTAGCACATAGAATTATTTCATATCTATCATTCATTTACACCATTAAGCACTAAGATACAACATCAGATGCATTCATTATACATAACAACAACAACACTAAGAAAATAATCACTTAAACAACATCGCACAGAGCACATCAAGATACAGGATATATGTGGTTCACCCCAGTGTGGAACTACTTCCACCAACTTCTTCTTCTTCTTTATTAGTCTTCAAGCTCCTTACACTCATTTTCTCTTGTGCACAAAGCCACATATCCAACTCTGCAGTGGACAGATGATCTGCGCACAACACACTAGATCCACCTTCCCCAAAATCAGGTCAAGGCATAGAGCCAACTCCTTAATAACACAAAGCCTTCCTTTACATAGCCATATTGCACAAAGAAATTTCCAAGTTGTCGCACTAAGCCAAACATATTGTGCACATAGCTAACACTACTTCTTACATTGCTTAGTTACTTCTTATTTATACATTTACAAAAAGGACTAAACATGGGTAAACCCATGGGCCGACATCCCATAACCTATTACATAAACCCTAAAACCCTTTGCTCAGTCCACAAGCCCACAAAACAAGTGAGATCTCGCGATCTCTGCTCCGCCTGGGTGCTCCATATTTGACTAGCCTGTCGAAGTCCCAAAAGTGGTCCAACACGACCAATGTTTCCTCAAAACTTGGTCAAGGGCCAACAAGGAGGAAATAGGTACAAGAGTAACCTCAAACCAAATTGGGGATGGAAGCTAGCCATTAGAACCAGAGAGGTCTCTCTCTCTTCAAATAAATCACCGAAAATATTAATTTGGTTTAAATCAAAGGCTACATCTCTAAGATAAATGAATTTATAGGGTTGGTTTAAATACGAACATAAAGTACATTGGGATATGGAGTCACTAAAGTCGAAAGTCAATCAAACTTGTTGGATGCCTGGTATATTTAAGAAAAGAATGAACGAAGGAAAGATAGAAATTAATATTCTAAGCCAAATAGATGTGTTGTAGACAACAGGTTACCGAGAAAACAATAATCCTTCAAGGCATATAACAAGGAGGAATATCAAAGAAATTATAGTATAAATACAACTCAAACTACATGTAATAGAACATCTAATAAAGATGAGTTCTGATACATATATTTCACATCAACATAAATAATAAACCATACAATATCAAGTATAAAACATGAAAGAAAAGGCTGAGGAATCACATGCATAAAATATCACAATCACATGTATCTATGTGGTCAAAACTCAAGGACTTTTGATCTAGCAATTTTTCATTAACAACAAGGAAAAAATATGTTCAATAGTATTCCTATACACAATTTCCAACCCTTTAGTTTTCATGGTTGTCTCAATATATAAGAAAAAATATGTCTATAGTATCAAATTTGGATCTAACTATGATCCTACAATAGTGCTAACAATTGCACATAATCAACATGAGATCTTTAACAAAATGCTAAAAAGGAGTTGACTTGGACTCATTACAAAGACTTTGTTATGACAATAAATGAAACCCAAAATTGTGATTTCCACTATTGATGTTTGTTGGATATGAGCTATCACACTTTTTGAACCATTCAAGATGAGTTGGAGATGTTCTGGTCATTCTTTCACTATCATGCAGCAGAGTTGTGCAGCAACAGGTGGTCTGATCAAACTTGTGGGTAATAGTGTCTATTTGATAATATAATATGCTTATGTATGTAACCATTTTAAAAAAGGATTCAAAATGGAAAAATGACAAAAAATGTGTCAAAAAAGTCTCAGTGGTTCAGTTCTCTACTACTTCAGCTAGCAAGTCAAGCTTTCCCTTTTTTCCAATCTCCACCTGCTGAAAAATTTGCTTGAGGATCTTGTTCTCCCTCCTCAAAATGAGTTTATGTTGATAAAAAATATTCAATTGTTTGTGTAATGGTAGGGTTCTTCTCACCATTGATGCAAAATTTTCTATTGCAGGTCCACAGTCTCTTAAGTGTTCTGCAAACTTCATTTTGGATTCCCTTTCTCTCTCCCTGAGTTGAACTATCACATTTTGTGCTTCTCTAAGTTGTTTATTTATCCTCTTGAAAGTGTGTTTTCATTCATTGTCTTTCTTTTCTTCTATTTGATTCTGTGCTGGGATTTCCTCTTGATGTTGCAACTTCCTAGTTGAGGACCTTGTTAAATGCATACCAGGCTTAGGAATCTACTCTACCTCTGGAGTTTTCTTTACTGCTTTCCCTTTACTTCTTATTTTGGAAACAGTTGGAGTTGATAGTGTTGACCTTTCTCCTATCACAGAGGTATCTTTCCTGAAAGATTCTTCTAGAGACTTCTTCTTCAATTATATAGTTTCATGTTGCAACTGTGCCATGACAAAGTGAGCCTTCTTCAACTATTCTTGAAACTCAATAATTGAAGTGTCTTTGTCATCTGAGAGAGTTTGTTGTATGAAGGTTTATAGAGTCTCAATAATTTCATGTGATGTATGTATAGCAAGCATTCTCTTTGTTGCAGACTTGGTGAGTGGTTTTCTAGGAGCTTTGGTTACTTCTGGTGAGAACTGGAGTTTCTTCCCTTTCTTTTTAGCCTGTTGATTTGCTACAGGCTCTTCAGTATCGTTTTCCCTTTTCTTGACAGAACTCTCAGGGATTGATTTTGTATTTCTTTCTACTGATGAGGGTGCATTTCTCAAACTTTGTGGGAATCCTAGGGAATCTACTACTATTCTTGATGAATTTAGAAAAGACTCCCAATCTTGATTTCTCCTTCTAAGTTCTTCAAATACTAACAATTTGATCAAAGAAAAATGGAAGAGGCTAGCATATCCTTGCTCCTTACTTAGTTGTACTCTGTCATCCATTCTTCCTAGACTTCTGAAAAGGTAATATGGAAGATTCAAAGGCTTATTGCCAGTGAAGTGCATTAAGATCCTGATATGTTATTGGTAAACCCTATTAAATCTCCCTTCACATGTAAATTTTTTTTGGATAACTCTCAGCAAATCACTATGAATTTTCCAATAAAAACTCTCTAAGAATGGTAGCTCCAAATTTAGTATTTCTAAATTCATGTTTCAGAAAATCATGATGGTAAGACAGATCTAACTGCATACCTTTGAACCAATGTTCCCCATGAGCATGGATTTTTGTTGCAGCAACAATGCTATATTTAGAAACTTGCAACTGGAGGTTTCCCACCTTATACTTAACACCATCAAAATTCTTTTCAAACTCCATCACCACCTATTTTTTGTACCCCTAAAGTTTTTCACAAAACCTGATGCAACCCACTTGTTCAAAGGATGCTCTAATTGTTGGTTTTGCATTCGCCAAATTCAAAGCTTATGGCTCAAACCTCACGAAATCACCACCCATTACATTATTTATTCTATGTTATGGAGTTGTCACAATGTTGGTATGTGTCAAATCTGTACATAATCAAATTCTGATACTCTAGATCCTATGCGCAACAACAAAAAATAGTAACCTCTGTGCAACAACTGAAAATAGTAACCTTTGCACAGTGCGCAACAATGAACAGAACAGGGACCTTGTGCATAGAAAATGAGAATAGCGCCTTCTATGCAGCAAATGAAAATATTGTCTTCTTCACAACAATGAACAACAACATCCTATGTGCCCTTTCCACGACAACAACAACAAGAGGAATCTTTGCACAACAAGCTTGCCTGAGAGGTTTTGAAATTTTGGATGAAGAGAAGTGATTTCTTGATTCTTTCTTTACTTGAAGGGAGGAAAAATTTGAAATATAACTTCAATTTAAAACTTTAATTATTCCATCATACCTCGTCATACTTCCATACTCATCATTAGTATGTTGTACAACAACTTGTGTTACGCAATGATTTTCTTGATGATGTTGCATGTCCTTGATAGATTTGATTTCATGAAACCATTAGAAGTTTGACAAGACTAACTCTTACTGTCTTGAAATGACATCATGACCCTTTAGTGACACGACAACCCACATCTTGGCACAAAAAACATAAGTTACATGGTTAAAAATGAAAACTTGGGCCATGACAAACAAACCTGTGACTTATGATTTAGGAAAACATCCTCCAATGTTCTTATTTAACCCAAGACATGACTTTATCCTATAATTTTATTCAAAACCTAAAAACCTATTTATAGGACACTAATAGAGTATACAAGGATCAAGCAGATCATATATCAATATTTCATGTCATAAATTCATGCGTGCAACCATGAATTTCTCATATGTGGATCGTAGCATTTTTCCATAATTTCTCAAAATGAAAATTGTAGTTATTTTCTCTGAAAACTCACATTAGAATTTTCAACGACCTTTGTTTCGAATAGTATAAATACCCATGGTTTTTACAATGAAAGGATAATCTTGATTCTATGGAAAATACTCTTGATATTATTAATACTAAGTTTTGTTGTTGATTGAAGAATTAGTTTGTTTGTGTATCTTATGAGAAGTTTCATGATTTAGAGTTTATTTGACAGTCTATATCATACATTTGTTTTAGCAATGTGTAACCAAACTAGAGCCCCCCCTATGTAATGTTGCATTGCTCTTCTTTCATTAGTTTTATTTTAGTAACAATTAATTGAATATGTTTTGACTTTAATGCTTTAAATTTCGTTGTTTATAGTTTTGTGTGGTGTGACAACACAATGCAGGTTATTCATAAAAACTATCTAATTGATTAAAAAATTGTTTCAATTTCATAACTCATTAGTTTAATTCTAAAACTAGAAAGCTTGTGTGATTGTTTCATTTTATATAGTGATGGTTTATAAGTGTTTAGAACCAAGTACGTGTTGATTCTTTGAATTGGAGTTATTTTCATAAGCTATGTTTCTTCGGTTGATTAGTAGATAACTTGTAAGGTGATTTCAATAGATAAATAAGATACTAAAAACCTGCATATATTTTGCATTACACTTCATAAGATTACAAACTTGGATTGATGATTTAATGTAACGGAATTCACAAACAATAGAATTGACTGACACTCATCATATGGCCAAAGATGCCACTTGATTCATAAGATAGAATAAATCTTAGGAGAGTAAAATATATGTTGATGATTATTTTACTCTGGATGTTGTTGGTCAGAGTGATGCAGCTTGTCGACATGGGAAAATTTTCGATATCTATCATGTGTCGAGCTCCAGTGCCAATTTTTTGGTTGTCGCTCAGTTGACTCAAACATGTAATATTGTGGAACTTTGGCCGGATCGGTTCTATGTTTTTTATTTTAAGAGAGGAAAGTATATTTTTGTTGATGGGCTTCTCGACCTGACGGAAAGTTTGTACAAGTTTCATGACTAAACTCGACCTGAATCTGAACCAACCACACTTTTTTATCACACCAATGAGAGAAGTCAAATTTGGCATGAATGACTCGGACATCTGAATTTATAAAGTCTACAGGCACTGGCAACTCAGAATGTGGTTGTTTGTTTGTTAAGGGTGTTTCCCCCTGAAGGCATCTGTAAGGGTTGTGTTCTTGGGAAGCATCATCATGCACAATTCGACTATGGAAAATCATGGTGAGAACATAACCTATTGGAACTGATTCATGGTGATATATGTTGTATCAACTTACCTTCACTGGCAGGTGCAAGGAACATTTTGACTTTCATTGATGATTTCTCTCATTTCACATGGGTATTTTTCCTAAAGAATAAAAATATTGTGTTTGAGAAGTTCAAAGAATTTTGATCCTTTGATAAAAATAAATGTGGTTGATGCATCAAGTGCTTGATATCAAAAAATGGTGGTGAGTATTTCAATCGACCCTTTGAAGAATACCTACTTCAACATGGTATTGACCGACAACAGTCTGTTCCTCACACACCTTAGCAAAATGGAGTTGTAGAATGAAATGTTAGTCAAAATGGCTAGATGTCTTATACAAGATAAATACTTACCTCCTTGCTTATGGGATGAAGCAGTATATTGTGCCAATTATCTTCTCAATCGCATCTCGACTCGAGTTGTTACTTACATGACTCCATTCGAATGATGGTATGGGAAGAATCCTTCAGTTGACCATATTTGTGTGTTTGGATGTGTTTCTTGGGGCCACATTCTTGATGATTGTATAAATAAATTGGATGTAAATATTCACTCTTGCATCATGATGGGATACTATGAAGAGTAGAAATCCTATCAATTGTTTGATCATGTCCTTCGACTGGCCCATCTAATTTTCTAATTATTTTGACTCGACTATCGACCTCTGAGTCGACTAGTCTGATGTCCTCTATTTCAACTTGTCCATCGGTTGAAGACCCTCTGAATTTTGATTGACCTAATGAAGTGAAACGTGGTTTACCTATTTATTGTATACCTCGATGGGCTTCCAAGACAATTGAAGATGTTGGAGATGATGTTGAAGATTCCTACTGCAGATGTAAAACCCAAAGTCATAACCAACATGAAAGCATTGAATTAATAACTTGTGTCCTTGAAACCACCAACTTTGTTACCTACTCATATGTTGAGGGATGATCTAAATGGGAGCGGGAAATTAAGACTGAAATTGATTCTTTGTTGAAGAATCAAACCTGGTACTTAGTTCCCCCACTACAAGGAAAGAACATTGTGAAGTGTCGATGGGTCTACAGGACCAAATTTACCTTTGAAGGTGTTGTTGAGTGACATAAGGAACACCTCATTGCAAAGGAATTTTCTCAACAAGAAGGCATCAACTACATTGAAACCTTTTCCCCTGTTGCAAAGATGAAATTTGTTCAATTGATTCATTCCCTTGCAGATCATTTTGGATGGCAGATCCATCAAAAGGATATGAAGAGTTCTTTCCTTCATGGAGATCTATCTAAATAAATTTTCATGGAACAACCACCTGGTTTTGTGATGGATTCCAATTTGGTATGTTGACTCAAGAATTCAATTTATGGTTTGAAGTAGGCTCCCCAGGCCTTGTATGCTAAGATCGACATTTTCTTTCTTCGAATTGGTTTAAAACAATGTGAATCTTATCATAGCTTGTATATTCTCCACTCCAATGGAGACACTCTGATTGTTATTGTATATGTCGATGACTTACTCATTATTGGAAATAACAATGCTCCCATCTTTAGATTGAAGAAACAACTTGTTGACTCGTTTGATATGACAGATCTCATCACTCTATGTTATTTTTTTGGGTATTCAAGTATTACCACTTTGTGATGGTTTTTTCATTTCTCAGTATAAATATGTAATGGATATGTTGAAACATTTTAATATGGTTGGTTACAATCCTTGTGCCACTCCTTTTCATTCTGGATTGAAGCTTACTAGATCTTGTCAAACACCCATCATCGATGCTACAATTTATCAACAATTGCTCAAAAGTATTATTTATATTAATCGTAGTCGACCTAAAATATAATTTGCTATTATTTTGGTTTCTCGGTTCATGTAGGATCCTATAGAAATACACTGCAAATAATTCAAATGAATTGTTTGTTATCTAAAGGGTACCACTCATTTTGTTATCAAATATTTTTTTAGTTCAAATTTACTAGTCGGCTTCACCGACTCCGATTGGGATGGCGATGGTGATGATCGGAAGTCCACTTCTAGGTATGTGTTTCTCTATAACACTAGACCTTTGGTATGGTCATGCAATAAATAGAAGGTAGTCTCCTTATCGACTATAGGGGAAGAATATCATGGTGTTGTTCAAGTAGGTACTGAGCAGTTTGGATTCGTCAAATTTTAGGAGAACTTGGCCTTCCTGTTCAAACCTCTACTACAATCTATTGTGATAATGAAAGTGTCATACATGTTGTTGAAAACTATGTTTCTCACAATAATATGAAGTGTTTTTAGCTCCATGCTCACTAGTTTAGATAGCTAGTTCATGAGAACATTGTTTCTCTTGAATATTGTAGAACAGGAGATCAAGTTTTTTATATCTTCACAAAACCTTTAGCTGAAGCAAGATTTATCAAGCTCCACACTTTTCTTAGGATTCAGGAAGTTGCAATTATGGGGGGGTGTTCTAGTGATGAAATTTCACCTCCTGAAACTCCATAGTTGTATGTTGATGGGGTGGTGTTGGGACATCAATCATTGATGGTTCATCACACATATTTTTGGTTCAGTCAGTTTAGAGGTCAACCTTCATATGGATACAGTCAGTTGGGCGATCGACCAGAACACCACACCAATCGGGAATGAAGTCGACATGCATGTCGTTCAGATAGTTGACCAACAATCAAAGATAGTCATGCGGTCGATCAACCAACCCAGAAATAGACTACGAATTCGATAGATAGTCAGTCGGGTTGAGTCATGTCAAGCCGAATTGACAGAGCAGATCTTGTGGAGTTAACTCTAACTTCCAACGGTTATATGTGGAAAATATCTTTCGAATTCTGTGGAATTTGGTTAGATATTGAGAATATAAAAGAAGACCCCTTGGGTCATTATCATAACAACAGATGTGAATTGAGATTGCATAATGGATCAACAGATCAAGATGTTCAATATGCATTGTGATGTTCTAATAACAATACATTGTGCTTAAGTGTTGTAACAGTTCCTTTAGACACCACCTCTATTCTTTGAAATGTTTTCCCTTCTTTTGTTCTATGATTATCTGCAATATTTTGTTCTTTGTTTCATGTTGTGTTCCACCTTATTCCCCAACAATATCTCCCTTATGGATTTGGCTTCCTTCTCAGCATGGGGTTTGTTGGATAGAGTATATCTTCCTATGTGTAGTGGTAAATTTGGCCAGTATTTCTTGTTTTTCTCTGATATATATGTTGTGACCCCTTTCTCTATTGTTTTATATGCAATTTCCCTAGCTAACAATTTGATAGGCACATACTTGGGTAATAGATGCGAAATCCCAGTACTTCCATACACCATGATATAAGTATAATATTTTTTTACATACCAATCCCTTATCCCTCTTCGGATTGTTATGGCCCCTTGAGATATAATGTGTGGGTAAATCCTGAAAATCACCTTCTACAAAGGGGATAACAAATAGTCACAAATGCTCTAAAAATATTCTTTGTAATTTACATCCCACAGTTTTGAGCAATATATATGAATTGGAGTCCAACTACATTTAAAAGCATGGAAATGGTGTGTAGAGAAGATTTCATCAATAAGATATGATGACATATAAATCCATGGTTTTCATACATAAATCTTCCTTACCTTTGTTAACAATGTTGAAATCCAGGATGCTCGCCCAGTTGAACTCTTGTCCTATCTTCACCACTGTATCTGTCATCAGAAACCATTCCATCCTAAAGTGTGTGTTGGTTTCTTCATTGTATAGTATATAGATTATTTTGTTTGAAAACCTGTATGGTCTCTTCAGAAATTGATATGGGATATATATTTCTCCCTCCTTAACTCGTTTCATCTCATCAACGTACCAATTTTCCATTATTTCTTCGAAGTATTCATTCTCTACACCAAACTCTCCAGAAAGGATTCTTTCAATGATACCGTAGGTGTTGGTCACTATAATTGCTTAATTAATTTCAAACAACCAAGTGAAACATAAATTATCAACCCAGGGAAGTCTTTTGTTTCAAAGATAGCTGCGCACTATATATGCTCAATTCCAAAAGCACTTAGTGTTGTAGTAAAGAAATCATTCTATCTAACTTACTGAAATGAACTAAAGCTCTGAATTGTATCACAGGAAAGGAATCTCCCTATTGCAATTCTTTATAGTTCAAATTAAGAATCCTGGATTACATTTAAAATAACATTGCAATGGGTAAGAACAACTATCTTGTAATCAGAGAACATGACCCTTACTCT
>ML855828.1:0-17438 GCA_009831015.1 Picea engelmannii | reverse complement strand
TATATATACAAGTTTTGTAAGGTTTTAACCATTTGCCAAAATTTGAGCTAGATGTAGGTAATCCCTTATATTCTTCAAGTACATAAGAGTTTAACTTTAGAGCTATGGTCAAATAAAAACATCAAAGGTCTTAAAGGAAATTGGTCATGTGGTTTTGTAGATATTTATCATACTTGATTACCGAATCAAAACGTTGTAGGATACCATTCACATGAAGTCAGGGCTTTGTTGTGACTTGGATCAATTGACAAGGATTATAAAAGCTTATGATTTGAGTTAATTTTTTTTCGTTTTGCCAAAAAATAATTCATGTAGTACTTCAATGCCTAAACTATGATATACAATTCCTTATCTTATTTGGGTATATTATGATTTCACCAACAAAAGTTCCAAGTGTTATGTTATCCAACTCCTTCATTGTATCAAAGGTTTTGCCATTGTGTATCATGCGAAATTTTCTTTGATTTCAAATGAAATTGCAAGTTTCATTAGATTTAATATTGATGCATTACAATTCTTTCAAGTAAAAGATTCAGTTACTTGGTTTTCAATTGCAATGAATTGAAATGGTATACTTGCCTTTTCTAATGTGCATTGAAGAGACACTTCATTCCTAAATAATTTGCTAACCCCATGAATTACCTTGGTTCAATTAAATTATCTGGGATCAACCAATTTAAAACGAATTTTATATTTCTTAGGTCAATACACAATTCACATCCTCTAACTACAAAATCCATACACAACAATAATTGTTTTCCAAGCTCATATTTCTTCATGTTGGCTTGCAATTAATTGTGTTGAAGGGTTAAAAATATCATCTCCAAATGTTTCAAATGATCTTCCCAAATCTTGCTAAAAGTCAAAATATCATCCAAGGAGGCTACAATAAACAAGTTTGAGAAATGGTATTAACATATCATCCATCAATCTTAGAAGTGTTGTCATAGTATTGTGTAATATAAATTGCATAATGGCCCACTCATGCAATCCATGTGTTTTTTTGAAAGTAATATTCCAAATTATTATTTGTGTATATTGTCATATTGGTATCCTTACTTCTAATCCAACTTCATGATAACACATGCTTACAATATTTGGTTGATTAATGCCTTGATTATTTGTAGGGGATATATATATTACAGTATATTACAATATTACAATATTACAATGTAATAGTAATTCCATATTACAATGTAATATGGCATTACCATATTACATTGTAATATGGCATACAATATGGTATACCATATTACAATGTAATATGCTAATACCATATCTCATTTAATTTATTTATTTTTAAACTTAAAGCTATCGTCGCAATATCGACGATAGTTCGTCGGAAACAAATTTAGTATTTTACCACAATCATCGCTATAGCGATGAAATTTCGTCGCAATTTGCCACGAATTTTCGTCGCACATACAACATCTGCGTCGTAAGTTTGGTTTTGAGATATATTTTCGTCGATATTGCCATGGATTTTTTTCGCAAGTTGCGACGGTTTTGCATCGCACATTCAGCATCTATGTCATAAGTTATTGGCTTGGCATACATTATCGTTGCAATTGCAACGAATTTTCGCCGTAATTGCCACATTTCTTTGTTGTTATTGCGACGTAATTTCGTCGTAATTGCAACGATGCATAGGTTTATTCGATCTTGAAGGTGGTGACACATGGAGTGCTTATTTCGTTGATCTTTCCACGCACACTTGGATCGTGGATATAGAGACAAAATTATTCCGACAAAAAAAAATATTGGCTGTCATGGAAATTGCGATGGATAAGTGTGGCAATATCAATGAAAAACCATCGCAAATTTGGTCATATGCACTAGTGATGTTTTCTTAATACTTCATTTCTTTATGTACAATAATATACTACTCGACTTCACATCTCACATTTTTTACTTAGACTACATTGAATAAAATAGTAGACATCAATCATGATGGCATGGATCCCTTCACACAACAAATTGATCTCCTTCATCATCGATAGCATTAAACATTTTCCATGTTCTTAATCCTAGAGCATGTGCTAATACCCAATTATTATTTTTCAGATTTGATTCGGATCACCTGTGCCCCTTAATGACATTTGTCACTTGTTGGTTTCATTTCCTATGTGAGAATCCTTGTCAATGCATCCTTGCAATTCATTCAAACTTTGTATCAGCCAAATGTTAATTTTGGATATAGTCTTTTGGAGCCCTTATCAACCTTTCAATACATGATCTGTAGCTCTACACTTCCCTCTGCAACTATTTATTGTTGGGTTGTTATATTCTTTGCAGTGAAATTCAAGTCGAGGTAGATCGATTGACAGTCTAAGTCAAGTTCGACTGCATCGCCATTAGGTCAAATTCGAGGTGGATCGACAGAAGGTAAAAGTCAAGGTAGATCGACAACAAGTCCAAGGTCGAGGATGTCGACCGGGTAAAGTCGAAGTTGAATATATCAACGACAATTCAAACAACAAGAGGTCAAAGTGTGGGCGTGAGACGACCGAATAGAGACTAAATGAAGGTCGACTGGTAGTTGACTAGTAAACCCGACTTGGAGTCGACTGTAACAGAATCTCGGGATTTGCGTGATTTTTAGCCAATGATATACACGGATCTGTAACCATTTTTTGGGTGCCAATATTTAGGGTTTTCCTGTTGTAAATCCTATAAAGAAGCGTGTTGTAAGGCCTTAAAGGATAATGCGAGAATGCTAATGTTATAATGTTAATGCATGGGAAATCGTAGGTTATTGTTCATGTATATGTAAGTCGATTTGGCTACAGGGTTATTCTTGCATGTGCAAGAGGGTATGATTTTGATTGTGTCTTATTTATGGACCAAGGTTAGACATGTAACCTTTTATTCTGATTGAATAAGAAAAAAAGAGAGAATAAGTCTCAAAGGAATGTTGGTTTTCTTGGTTAATGGTTTCCAGCGTAAAATCTTCGTGTACTTTGTGATTTCTTGTTTCATTTGCGTTCTTGATTAAATTTTTCTTCTCTTCTACTAGGATTAGTGTGGAATTTCTCTACATTTCCTAACATGTGGTATTAGAGCTTAGGTTTTCCTGAAAAGTAAGTGTTCAGAGAAGTTCTATGCTTTGGCGAGTATATCAGATCTTGATTTTCCAATCTTGTATCTGAGAACTAAGCCCTAGGTATAGTAAGAGTCGTAAGTCATAAATTGTGTTAAAGATAATGGTAAATAATGGAGAGCGGTTCCAGAATAGAGATAGAAAAATTCAATGGCCATAATTTTGAGTTTTGGAAGATTAAAATGGAATATCTTCTTGTGGATTGAGAACAATGGATAGTGGTTTGTCTAGGTACCCAGCCGACAGGCATGTCGACGGAATAATGGGAGAAAATCGAAAGAAAAGGAAGAAGTACGATACATATTTGTCTTGTAGATTCAATGTTGTTGAATGTCTCAGGTGAAGATTCGTCCAAGGAATTGTGGGACAAGTTGTGAAGCTTATACTAGTCGAAATCTCTAGTAAATAAGTTGTTCCTCAGAAAGAAACTATATCTTCTGAGGATGAGTGATGAGAGTTCGGTGACTGAGAATTTAAATGCGTTTAATAATGTGTTAAGTCAGTTATTGTCTATGGATATAAAGATCATTGATGAGGAGAAGTGTATCATCCTATTATGTTATGTTCTAGACTCCTTATATAGCTTAGTTGTGGATATTGGGATTAATACAACCACACTAGTGCTAGAGGATGTGGTTGCTTCTCTACAGTTGGGAGAAATGAGAAGGAAGAACATGGAAGGATCAACCAAATATGCTCTCATAGTGAGAGGTCAACCGGTAGATAGAGATAAAGGAAAATTCTTTGCTAGAAAATTAAAGTTGAAGGGTAGATATAAATCATTGGTTTAGTCGGCATGAAGATGTTAGAAATGAAGTAAATTTGGGTATTATAACAAGGACTGTAAGTCGAAGGAAACACAAGGAAATTATGGATCCAATGAGAAGCAGTCGACTGAGAGAAAGATGACCCCAGAGAAGGGAGGTGATGTGTACCTGGTGTCAACCAGTACACAATCGGATCAAGATGTTTGGTTGATCAACTCAAGATAATCCTATCATATGACACCACATAAAGAATGGTTATGTGAATATGAACAATATGATGGGGGTGATGTGTTCTTGGGGGATGAATCGACAAGCAAAATTGTCAAACAGGGAAAAGTATGACTGAAACTACAATATGGGAGGAAAATAACCCTTACAGGTGTGCTACACATTCCATGTTTGGAAAGAAACCTAATATATGATAGTAAGATGAGTGATGCAGGTGTGCATACTCTGTTTCATAAGGATTCGTGCAAGATGGTCAGAGGGGAGATGGTCCTAATGAGAGGAGTTAGAATTGGTACCTAGTACAAGTTCTTAGGGGATGTCGACTCAAATGGATGAAACAATATTGTTTCTCCCGACATTAACTCGACTGCGACTCGACCCGACTAGATGTCGACACAACTCGACTTGAATTGAGTCAAGTCTGTTCAAACTAATTTGACAAGACATGATGAAATCGACCCGACCAGGCTATGGCATGAGAGGATGGGACACATTGGAGAAAAATGACTTCTATCTATGCGAATTAAAGGTACTGTTGAAGGTTTTCCTGAATGTGGTTTAGAATTTGACTTTTTTGAACATATCATATATGGAAAACAAATTTGGGTAAGGTTCTCATCAGGAGTGAAAAGGGAAAATTGAATTCTACAACTAGCGCATAGTGATGTGTTTGGCCCGGTTACAGTTCCTTCACTTTGTGGATCCCTATACTATGTCTCATTCATAGATTATTTTTTCTGGAAGACATGGATTTATTTTCTGAGGAAGAAATCATAGGTTTTCGAGATATTTAAAGAGTTTAAAGCTCTTGTGGAAAACTAGACAGAAAAGAGGATTAAAGTGCTAAGGACTGACAATGGTGGTGAATTATGTGGAAAGTAATTTGATCAGTTCTATAAGAAGTGTAGCATGGCATGCCAAAATACCACACCATATACCCAACAACAAAATGGATTTTCCGAGATAATGAACAGAATGTTGATGGATAAGGAAAGGATCATGCTCAGTGGTGATGGGATCACACAAGAATTATGGGCGGAGGCAGTCGATATTGTAAGATATCTGGTGAATATGTCTCCTTCATCAACACTAGTCAACACGACTCCGTATGAGGTATGGTTTAGTAATAATCCTTCGGTGACACATCTCAAAGTATTTTGCTGTGATGCATTTGTGCATGTTCCCAAGGAAAAGAGGAGCAAGTTGGACAAGAAGGCAGTAAAATGTATTTTCATCGAATACAAAAAAGGGATGAAAGGATATAAGTTATGGGATCCTACATCAAGGAGAACAGTGTATGGTCGATATGTGGTCTTCAAAGAAGTCGAAGGTAAATCCAATCTTGAGGAAGTTGTTCAAACCAAGAATAATCCTGATACAGTGCAGTTTGAACTGAGGAACGAAGAAGATGATTCAGATGATTCGACTGAATCTGAGGTAGAGGTGGAACAACTGACTCTAGGGGGTAAGGAGTTCATAAAGATCAAAGAAACTAGTTGAAATCTATAGTCCACCCGACTTATATTTCACATTCGTGCTAACTTCCATCGACGATGAGCCCAAGTCAGTCGATGAGCCAATCGACTCGATAGAGGGTAAACTCTGGAAGGATTCCATGGTCGAAGAGATGGAATCCTTGTACAATAATGAGACATGGGATCTAGTCCAGTTACCTAGTGGAAGGAATCTCGTTGGTAGAAAGTGGGTGTTCAATAAGAAGATGAATGTCGTGGGACAAGTCGAGAAGTTCAAAGCCCGACTGGTAGCGAAAGGATATTCCCAAATCGAGGGAGTCGACTTCGGTGAGATTTTTTCCCCTGTTGTAAATCAAACTTCCATTAGAGTACTAATTTATCTAGCTGTAGCATTCGATATAGAGAAGAACATGTGGATTTGAAAACAATGTTCCTACATGGGGACTTGGAAGAATAAATCTACATGAAACAACTTGAAGTATTTTTAGTAAATGGCAAGCAATAATTGGTGTGCAAACTCAAAATATCCCTTTATGGTCTAAAGAAATCGCCAAGGATGTGGTACTAGAAGTTTGACACTTACATCCTTAGTTTGGGATTTGTGAGAAGCAAAGTTGATCACTGCATATATTCCAAGGAATAATGTGGATGTTTCATAT
Organism: Picea engelmannii; assembly: GCA_009831015.1. NCBI lineage: Eukaryota > Viridiplantae > Streptophyta > Pinopsida > Pinales > Pinaceae > Picea > Picea engelmannii. The sequence goes on along the minus strand of ML855828.1, from coordinate 11,209 downwards.
ATGTATCTTTGTGTGTCAATGGCATGTTGTTGATTGGGAGCAACATGGATGCAATAAAGGAGGTGAAGAAGAAGCTATCCTCCAAGTTCGACATGAAGGATATCGATGCAGCTAACTTCATTCTAGGAATGGAGATTAAGAGAGATCAAGCCGCTATAAATCTGTAATTGAATCATACGAAGTATATTGAAAAAGTTCTGAAACGATTCAACATGCAGGATTGAAAACCATTGAAGGTGCCAATTCCGATGGGATAAAGGCTTACTATTGAACAATGTCCAAAGACATAGGAATAGATAGAGGACATGGCACGTGTTCCCTATGTAAGTGTTGTTGGTAGTCTAATGTATGCAATGGTCTGCACTCGACCATACATTGCCCATGCAGTGGGAGTGTTGAGCAGGTACATGTTGACACCTAGAAAGGAGCACTGGAAATTTGTCAAGAGAGTATTCAGGTATTTGTGTGGCATAAAGGACTATGCTATATGATACCAAGGAAGACGTGGAGATGACAGTGGTAAATTAAATGCACATGGATTTGTCGACGCTGACTGGGTTGGATATCTGGATCGACGGAGGCCAACTAATGAATATGTATTCAAGTTGTTCGGTTTCGAAATAAGTTGTATGAGTAAGCGATATTCGTTCGTAGCCTTGTTAATAACAGAAGCCGAATAGATGGCGGCCACTCATGGAAGCAAGGAAATGGTATGGCTTCAAAGATTGTGTTCAGGAATTGGTTTTGAGGAGAAATATATGAAGGTAAGTTGCGACACTCAAATCACAATATTTATGGAAAAGAACCATGATTATCATTCAAAGACTAAGCACATTGATGTACAATACCATTTCGTACGAGATATGGTGGAAAGAAACAAGGTGTTATTGGAGAAAGTAGAAACGTTGGAAAACATAGCAGACTCATTAACCAAGTTCGTGAGTGTTGTGAAGTTCTCTTTGTGCAAAGAGGAAATGGGCATTTCTACCCCAAGTCTGTGAACGAAAGTTCAGGAATCTCATGTTTTATCAAAGAAGACAACAAGTGGGAGAATGTTGGGTTGTTATATTCTTTGCAGTGAAAGTCGAGTCAAGGTATATCGACTGAAGTTTGAATTTGAGGTCTACTGCATTGACAACATCGACAACAAGTCGAAGTCGAGGTGGATCAATAACAGGTCAAAGTCAAGTTAGATCGACAACAAGTCAAAGGTCGAGGATGTCAACCTGGTAAAGTCTAAGTTGAATATATCGATGGCAAATCAACTGACAAGAGGTTGAAGTGTGGGTGTGAGAGGACCGACTAGAGACCGAATGAAGGTTGGCTGGTAAACCCAACTTGGAGTCCACTGTAACGAAATTCTGAGATTTGAAGGATTTGTAGCCAATGATATGCATGGATATATAACCATTTTTGGGCACCAATATTTAGGGTTTTTCCTATTGTAAATCCTATAAAGAAGTGTGTTGTAAGGTCATAAAGGATAATGCAAGAATGCTAATGCATGGTAAATCGTAGGTTACTAGTCATGTATATGCAAGATGATTTGGATATAGGGTTGTTCTTTCCTGTGCAAGAGGGTATGATGTCGATTGTGTATTAGGTGTGGACCAAGGTTATACATGTAACCTTTTATTCTAATTGAATAAGACAACAAGCGAGCAGAATGCTCAAAGGAATGTTGGTTTTCCCGGTTAAGGGTTTCCAAGGTAAAATCTCGATGTACTGCGTGATTTCTTTTTTCATTTGCATTCTTGATTAAATTCTTCTTCTCTTCTGCTAGGATTAGTGTGGAAGTACTCTACATTTCCTAAAATTTATTGTCTCATCCAACTCTACAAGCTCGGCCCTACTTGCCTGTCCATTGGACCATGGAATTATAATCTACAAAAGACCCATAGAACATTCATTTATGTCATTTGGTCCTCTTGTTAATAATACCTTGACACAACACTCTATGCTTGAGTGTTCCCCTGCCCATAAACAATACCATGTTATTAAAACTCAATCTCTTTCCATTACCAGGTTGTTACACTTCCAAATGTTCCTCCATACTTATACATAGGCGCTATCATGAGTATATTCACTCTTCCTGACCCAATACTCACCTATGTTATGTACCTCTATCATTTGGAAATGTTTTTCCAAAATTGACATTATTTGGAAAACTTTTGCATTCAACAATTACATGGTTCATGGAGTCCAATTTCCCTTTTCCCACAGTTTTTATAAAACAACTAGATGCTTCCTAGGAGAATCTAAACATTCCATTGTGATTTCCTCTAGATTACCAATGGCTATACTCATTCCTTGTTTTAATTTGTGAGATAAAAGTTATGGATTCCTGAATTTTTCACTTTTATTTAATTGTGCCCTTTTTCAGTGGCACCAATAATATCAAAGGCTAACTTATGCCACCTATAGAAAGAAATATTGAGAGAACCAAGAAAATTTTGGTATTGGGCGTTGATATTATTCTTGATTTTAAATATACAACAACTCTCAAATTCAGTATACTAACTTTTGCATCAATCTGAATTGGAAACTTTGTCCTTTTACATTTCCTCCAGACTCGAATTTTTAGCAAAAAATGGCTATCTCCCAAATGGAGAAAAACTGGGAAAATTTTCTTCACGACAATTTTTTCTTGATTCATAAATAGATAAAATGTTGACTAAGTAAATCTTTCCATATTTGTGATATGGGGTCCCTTTTCCTCCTCTAAAGATTTCAAAAATCCTCAAAACGTGCTTGGGAATATTGGAGTTTTCATGTTTGGGCACCTCCATTATAAAACCTTTAGAATTTGGCCACAATCCCAACTGGGTGTCTTCATTCCTCCCTTTTGGACTCTTTATAAAAAAACCACCTTTATCCAGGTCTCGATTATTGAGGACCACCTAGATCTTTAAAAACCTTTATTTTGAATTTCCTAGGAAAATAAAGTAGAACTGGCCAAAGGCCCTCACTCGTACTTTGGTATCCTTCATCATTGAAGAGATACGCTTTAAATTTCATCTAATTCTGAGTTGAACTACTCCTGTTATGGCCAAAACAAGTTTTTGTCTCTAGCCTTTTTTTATCATTGTCCAATTTTCTCCTGTTTTTCTTTCTTCTGTTATCCTTTCCTTCTCTTCTTTATCGACAAGTTTTATATTTCTTTTCTTCGAATTTTCACCAAGAAAAATCATCTTTTTCTCCACTTTCTTCCTTCATTTCACTAGCGAAAATAATTCCTCGTTGATATATCATTGGCAAAAGTTTTCTTTGTCAGTACATAACTCAGCGAAAGTTTTTCTTTATCGATATTCCCTGTATCAACCAAAAAAAATAAGTCTTCACTAACAACCATTGTATCGGCCAAATAATTTAGCTGTTTTTGCAACACTCACTGTAACGCTAAATATTTTTATCTTCAACGATACACATTGTATCATCCTTAAAAATTATTTTCTTTGCCAATATATGTTTTTTTGTGAAATTTTATCGACCTTTACTTGGCCAATTTTTTATGTTTTCGACTTGCGACTATCGTGAAACTCACGACCTTGAATCTCCAAAACAAATTTAATCACTAAAGGGTCAAATTGACCCTACAAAAATAAACACAATACCAAAATGAGATTTGGGAGTAGTTTAGTCCCACATTTTTCTATTGGGCACACCCAAATTCCACACAGATTGTAGCTTGGTTTCTTTATAGCGGACCTTATAGACCCAGTGCTGCAACCTTCATCTCTGATACTACTTGTAATGAACCCATCTTGCTAGAAACAAATTAAAAATTCCTACCACAAATAAAACTAACAAAGGGGTGGTAGGCCCAGAAATATACATGCATCTAACAACATATTCAAATATTTGTGAATGCAAATCATTCAATAAACACAACAACATTCAAATAAAACAATACACGGTGGAATTAAAATGATAAATAGAACATAAAACTTATCTTTTAATGGGGAAACCAATTGGATGTGTATGAAGGACATTCCTCCCATCCATAGGCTTGTTGTTCCTTTTCTCTCAACAATCAACCACCCTCGAGCTGAGGCTATGATTCCACAAGGAATTTTGGCTCTCTTTTCCATTTTCCACACACTTAGCAGCCCAATTCCCAGGTTTCTACTCCAACAACAATACCAATCCACCAGCCCCTGGGAGGCAGCTCAATTGGTAAGTGTTGTGATATGAAGTGTTATGTTCAATGAGGTTCCGAGTTCAAATCCCCTCAACTTGCCCGTGCCTGCAAAAGGGGAATACATATGGCACCTAGAGGTTATAGTGGTAGTGGTCGAAATCGAACTCGTGTCACGCGAGTACGAGACCGCCTAGTTGTCAATTCTGCCAGATACAAAAAATAAATAAATAAAATACCAATCCACTAGCTCTCTTTCCTCTCAACCTGCAGAACCCAAGGAATGAGATCCACCTTCTCTACCACACAATTTCTCAAGCCTTCCCACTTTCCTCTAGGGCTCCAATTCACACGGTTGACTAGGAAATCCCATAGCTGGGGACTCCATGAATTCTTAGTTGTTCCAAGAGTGCTCACAACGACCTTCTCAAGGCTCTTGAGCAATTTTCTTCATAGGAAATATCCCTTACAGGAATACAAACCCTCATTACATGTATATGGCCCGCATTATAGGGATACAACCTTCATTAAAGGCATACATCCTTCTTTCTAGTAGAAAATGTAGCCCAACAAGATGTCCTCCCATGGCTAGAATGGTTGGTGTTCTTTCCTAGCACCCCACTCTCTTCTTGCTGCCCAAAAAAAACATGTAAAAACTATCCCAAAAACCCAGTTGAATTTCCTTTTATTATCATGCATGTTTGACCCTCGCATTCCCCAAAAAGTGGTTGTACTTGTCTCATGTTGTCATAAATTAGTGAGAAGACTTTTCCCACCTACCACTCTTACATCATTCGATAACTATTTTTTTATTTGAAAGGAAGTAAACATTAATGTGAAATGGCTTAGATTAATAGAAATGGGTAATCCCTTGGACCCCGTTTATCCCCTTCTCTTATGGAATCATATCCCCCCATCATTACCATCCCTCTCATATCAAAGCCGGTGATTTATTTTTATTAATTATTCCAATGTACATTTTACATAGCTCAACCATCTGCCATATTAATCCATATAGGCTCTTCAACCCAACACATATCGGCTCACCAACCTAAATCACATTTTCACAATCACATTATAATTTGTGAGGATTAAAACTAGGGATGTTACAATGTTCCTTAAGTTGAGCTTGAGAGTGAGGATCCAAATGTAGTATTTCACAATGACCAAATTGCAGAGGGATTTTATAAAATAAAATTCCCCAAATGCATTGTCCCCACTATGCCATTCCTAATCCAAGTGAGGAGGAGAAAATGGTTAAGGATTTAGAGGAGAGGTTCACCAAATGGTACAATGATGATATCATGTGTGTGTGTGTGTGTAATTTTATATGTTTATAAAATGTCTTATCAATTTAAGAAGTGTTCGACTGTCAAAAAAATGCCTAATTACCATGCATTTATATTTATGTAGGTACATGCACATCATAGGCCTCTACATTCTGACATCATTCCTCCACAACAAACTCTTCTTATTTATATTCTTGATTATGATCATGGCCATAAGCCCATTTGTATTGTCATGGAATATATATTGTTGATTTACTGGTGACATTGAGATGATACAGAGATTGCTTTAGAATTGTATATTTTTTCCATTGATCATTCATTTGATCAATAACTTGTATATTATATATGATACTTAGTGATTTTTTGTATGATACACGATATTTTGTTTATATTCAACTTAATGTTTAATGTTTTTCTTTTCACTTTTCAATAGTGATTATGTTATGCCTATACAAATTATTGATTTTAGTTTCTAACTGAAATGTGTTCATTCATTAGCTATATAACTAGGTTCCAAGCTTAGGATCAAGACCGAAGCTCAAGACTAGGTCTCAAGATTAGGACCGAGACGTAAGCATGGGATTAGGATCGTATGATAAACACCTTACATTCTTAAGAAGAGCTTAAGCCCAAGAACTAAACTTGGGATCAGATTTTAACCTACGATTAGGACCCAAGATCTTTCCTAAGATCATGATCAGGATCATTTTTTGTTTTTTCAAATAAAAATTTCACCCTACGTCTCCTAATGAATTCTCAACATAATTTTCAACTAACTAACTAAATTGTTTTTCAACCACATTTGTAATGTCCATTTTCAATAGATTGTCCAACCTAAAACTATGTTGTTATCAACATTTCAACCTATCTTTCAATGGGTATTTCACCCTATATTACATTGATATTTTCACCAAAATATTTGTCGACCAGATGATTAAACTAAATTTAAACCCATATTAAAAATATGGGTCAAAAATTGGTTGAAAATAAATTTGAAAAAAATCAACCTATATTTGAGGCATAAAAATATTGTTTTGTTTACCAGTCTAAGTCAAAAATACATAGGAAAATAAGGCTTATGGTTGCAGTGCATGGGAGAATTAATTATATATTATTATATAATGTATAGTGTGTCTATTGTTTTCAAGGAAAACCTCATGGGGAAACTCCTAGAAGCTTCCTTGCATTCATGGACGGTACCTAGTGCAAACACATTGACACATATTGCAACACCTGACTTGGTAGGGACATTGAGTGAGGCATGCAAAAGAGGTAACTAACCCGAGAAATCAACCCCAAGACCTTCAACATGAAGTTCAAAACACTCAACCACTTGAGCTAGCCCACTAGACTTATGTAATATGTTTATATTATATTAAGTATTATATTGTTATGGTAAATGCATAATATTTCCCTAGGTGGCATCTATAATTAATACCCATGATTAGGAGGAAAATAAATCCCATATAATTATTTCCACATATCTATTGAATTTTATGATGAAAATGATTTCCACATATGTATTGAATTTTATGATGAAAATTATTGGTATACTTATGTATATTCCACCGCTAACACTATATTGTATTTATATTGTGAAGTGTAAAGAATTCCCTATGATGAGCTAAATTCCATAGTTGTATATAGGTAACTCGCTTCTTGTTGTGTATATGTATGCATCTGCATATGGGTGATGCTAGAATTTGGTATTGGCTTGTCAAGATCCCCATTTGTAAGTTTCCATTAGAAAAAAAAAATGGTAATTGATACCTCGTTGACCAAGGAAGGAAGGTGAGTACATGTTAGGAACCAAAATACTTTCTCCTTATTATAGTGAGAAGGGACACGGTAAAAAAACACACATAATATATGTCCTAGTTAGCATGAATGTCGTCGTTAATGCATCAATCAATAGTAATGTGTCTTTTTTCTTTATAATGAATTGCCTAGTTCTAAGGTTCATAAACTCGAATACTACAATTCATTTATATGAACATAATCTCTTTGATATGTACGTAAGAAATACCTTGAACATAATGCATGTCTCTTCTCATTCTATCTAACCAAAGCATGTGGTTTACCTCCTTCTTGGAACTCAATTAATCAAGTGATGATCTCTAAGGCATTATCCTAGGGTGCAAAAATTAGGTTTGTTCCATGTCCAATGTCCCCATTATCAATAAAACCTTATCCTGTTTATCCTATTTTTCAAGGACAAAAGTGGGGAGAATGGAAATGAGCTAAAACAATAGCACAAGGTTCTTAAGTAATTTAAATATGAATGTACATTTTGCATTGAGGCTAGCAATTGGGGTTAACAAAAATTCATGATGGCATTCTCTTCTTGGATTATTGAATTTGGTAAAGGATTGGTTCACATGCGTTTTTTATTATTGATAGAGTGTGAGGTTGTTCATTAGACATATCGGGACTAATATTGGTCTATGGGAAAGTAAAATTTCTTTTATCCAGCTAGAAAGTAGAGTGTTAATCTTGTCCCTGTGGATCTTAATGACAAAATCATATGTTTTAACAGATATAACAAAACTATATTAGAAGACCCACTTTGCAATGATGGTACCCTAAAATAGGGATCTCTCCTTACGTAAGAGGATATAAAATTAGTGGAAGTGAAAAAAAACCATTGTTAATGTTCAATTTCATTTTACAACTCCTATCCTCTTTCCCTTGCATCTCAACTTCATATACTAACCCTTGAATATCCTCATGATGTCACTCAACATAATATTTGGCTAGTTCTTGGATACATTCCATCTATTTCTATTGTAAAAAAGGATCAAGGAATTGGTTTCAACTTGTTCTTGTGTTTGAACTAAATCATAAAGAGAAGTAGGGGAGGAATGAGAAAATTTCCCTTCTAAATAAGGACCTTGTTTTTTCTTCTCATTACAACAGATATCACTAGGGGAATTAAAGAAATATTCTCTAAGGCATCACGAAACTCATCCATGTCATCGAAACACTAACATGGATACGCAGGATACATGGGCCCCACGTGTTTGACACATGTGGAACACAATGTATCCCACGCATGTTGGACATGTAGAAATTGTGCGTCCCCACATGTCCAACATGTAAGGCACTAAAGCATTTCCCTAAAAAAAAAAATTAGGGTTTCAAATGTGTTATAAAGATGGGTTTGAGCGAGTAAATCATTCAACATTTGATTGTTTAATAGTTTTACTTTCTAAATTCTCAAAAAAATTACATCTCTATGTCTTAACACACTACTTGGTCTATGGATGTAAAGTGATTCTCTAGAAAAATTGGTCATGATTCTTCACTACCAACCTAATAACCTATGCATATATTTTATTTCTATAATTTTTTTAAAATCATATACCATAATATTTACATCTACACAACATGATTCATAAATCTACTTATCATGTATCAAATATCTTGTAGCTCGTATCATGAATCATAAGACATAATAAGTGTATCACATACCAACTAGTTTTATAATAACTCACTAATTGAATTATAGCAGTAAATATACTAGTGAATATAGGAGAAGGCTAATTGGTCTACATTTGATCCAGGTGGATATTGGTGGCCACCCACCTGTTCCATATTCCAATTGGCTCATCTGGACAATTTTCAGTTCAACACATTTCTCTGTAATGGGGACATTTCATTGTAATTAGGGGTTCTACACTTACGAGGTTTTCCTGAAGCCCTACACAACATACAGGGGGATATTGGTGGTTGCCCACCTATTCCAAATGGCCTATTTTGGAAGTTTTCATGTAAGCACATATTTTTGTACTTCCAGGGCCGTTTTGGGGCTCTAAATATTGTTTTTTTGTCTTTCCACAATCAAACTATAGACAGATTTAAAGTTTGACAACATAATGCATAGTTCTCAAAAATACCTTTCCAACGAGCTATCACGCACCTAAAACAGAGATCGTATGCAAAAGTTATGAACCCGGGAAGTTAATGTACTAACTTACCCCATTGGGGCCCACATGACTTTTGGCATTTCATCTCCTAGGGTTAGGTTTTTGGATGTCTAGGATTTTGGCATTCATGTTTATCATAAAAAGGCCTTCAGAGCCTCATTGTAAGGATCTTCTAGCGAATGAGTGTAGTCGTCACATCTCTTCTTAGAGATAAAGTTACCACCATTCTAGCGAGTCTTGCACTGTGTATTTTTACAGTCACTTTACAATTCTTTCATTAATAGAAATCGTGTATTGTTGTATTTCTCTGTTTCTGGAAATTTTCATGAGTATTTCATTGTAATATTTCTGCTTTAATTCCGTTCCGAAAATAGTCTAGATCAGTGGTATCAGAGCAGGTTGCTCTTGATCATTTTTCAGTGCATGTCCCCGATGAGGTCTGAGTACAGCCAGTTGGGTCTCGAGCTTGTCTCTCTTGAGGACAATCACTCTCGCACACTCAAGAAACCCTCGATGGCGGCAGAAAATAAAAATGATAGAGAAAAATATTCTATTAACGTGTTGCTTGAGCAAGCTCTTGCGCGATAGAGGAATGAAATGATGGAGAATTTTGCATGCATCCTTCAATGCATGTCGATAGAAAAAGGTGCATCTTCATCAAGCGGCCATTTTGGAGGAACCTCTCCCTTCAAGGTACAAGTTAATTTTGATATTCCCATATTTGAGGGTCAAATAGATGTGGATGCCCTAGGAAAATGGTTAACTCTATTAGAACGTTATTTTTCTGTTCAAAAATTTTTTGACGGGGAAAGAATCACCTTCGCACTCATCAAGGCTCTCCCCCATGTCAAAAATTGGTGGGAAACGTACTGGGAAATGTTCAAAATTTCCATAGAGGAATCTGGAATATATGGGGTCGAGCCCACTTGGGATTTCTTTGTGGATGTAGTCAAGGAACAATACTACCATATTGATAACTATGAGGACTAGTACATGAGATGGACCACACTACAGCAAGAAAAGAGACAAACAATGTCGGAGTTCACAAATACTTTCCATACCTTGTGCACCAAGCTGGGTATCAAAGACTCTGAGCGGCATCTGGTTCTGAAATATTATGGGGCTATGCATAGGTACATCCAAACCGAAATGGATTTCCTAAACATCTCATCATTGGGAGCTTCCTATCGATATGTTGTCAAAATCGAGCAGAAATTTAGGCACCAGAACAAATGGGAATTTGGTTTTGCAAATCCGCAACAACCAAAGAATGGTAAAGACGACCCTAACCAACAACCTCTAGAAAACCAGTCCAACACACGTGACAACAAGGGTAAAGGAAAGATAAAGAATGACACTGGGAAGTGGTGTGACTTCCACAAAATCCTCTGGCACAACACCGATGAATGTCACTCGAAACAGTCATTGGTGGCCGAGGTCAAAGACACGAAGCCGAACCCTGATTCGAAATCCGATCCAGAAAATATTGAAAACAGACATATCATCAACATAGACCCCACTACTACTGTCGCGACCACAACAATTCAACCAGAAGAACCTGTTATCCCCGATATCTAGGGATAACTAGGAGATCATGTCTCGAGGCCCACAGGTCCTAGACATGAAGTATCGAGAGCAGGATTGACCTGAGCATGGCCCTGGAGGGCCCATTCTTCTTCTTCTTCGCCAGACTTGTCCTGTCAGCAGCAGCATCTTCCATCACCATCGGCTTGGACTTGCATCAGAGAGGACTCTTGCTCCATGAGGTAATTGGTCCAAGGTATCATGGTATGTGTCATGTTTGATCATTATAACCTTCTTATATATGCATTAGGTTCCTTTCATTTCTGATGACT
>ML855826.1:28161-45447 GCA_009831015.1 Picea engelmannii | reverse complement strand
CCATTTGATCCTTTAAGCCCATGCTTGAAAAAAGTTGTAATTTTGACCCGGTTACAAAAAATGGTGCTACTAGTAGCACCACTTTTTGATTTGGGGGTTGTTTTTCATGTTTTTTATGCAAAAATATGGGTTTTAAGGGCTATAGTTCTCGTTTTGAGGTCACAGTTCTCATTAAGTTGGTAACTATGTTAATATTTATGATATTACAATTATGAGCCTAGCGAAATGATTAATTACTTTAAGTACTTATTTCCTATCCTTAAGTACCTACCTCATATATTGAAACACATAATTCTTATATTCATGAAATCAAGGATAGTTCAAATAGGACTCTTGATCTCTATCATTAAAGAAGTGGAAGAGTTGGATTATGATTTTTCCTTTCCCTTTCCTTCATTCATGCAAAAAAAGAAAATTCGAATTAGGAAGAGGAGGTGGATAAAAAAATTGACTTTTTGAGGGGAGAATAGAGTTCTCGATGAGAAGAGGGAAACATAGCTATCATAGGATCCATGGAGGGATGAAAGAGGCACTATCATGTGGAATTATACAACAGGGATAATTTTAAGGATGGAAATTTATATTAAAATGTAGAAACCCGAGCTAATATTACTAGTCCTTAATATGCAAAATGTAAAATGTTTGGCGATAGTTTGGTAAAAATATTCAAATTTCTAAGGGTTTTCTATAGTTTCTATAAAATTTTGGCGTTGTTTTGGTAAAATAATTTTATTCTAAGAAATTTGGGCGAATTGTTTTTAGAAAAAATGGAAATTGACGAATATTTTTTTGGGAAAAACCATGGAAAATTAGCCCATTGGTGAAAGTTATCCCCTAAAATAATCTATGTTATACACCAACATTGAGTAGGGAAGTACTTTCTTCAATATCTACACTTTTTTTGGATTTCTGAGTTGGTTTGGAAGCCTTTGGTAATGCGAAGAGTGATTTGGGAGTTTTGACAAATCTTATTCACCCTAGTGCTCTCATAGCCCAACATAGGGGTGAAATCCACAAATGATTGCGTATGGTTGGGAGGAAAACGATTCACCCATAGTCTGTTGCCTTGGAGCTCATTTGATGAAAAATAAGTATATTCTTCTTTTTTTTTGATTAAGATCTCAAACATGATGAAATGTACATGCATGTTAGCATTATTTAATTTTCTTTCATGCCATAAAAAACATTTAGATGCCATTAAGTGTATGGATGTTGTTATAAATGACTGAATTGCAAAATTTGTATGATAATGCATTGATAAACCTCATGTATGGAAACTGTTTGTAGAAATGCATTAAAAAATGATTTTGTATTTTTAGTACAATGATTCTGTATGAAGTATAATAAATACCAAATTTGGAGTGGAGTTAGCTAGTACATATCCTCACATGCTCAGCACAAATTATCCTTTGATTTTCTTGTACGGTCCTTAAAAATGCAAAATGGTTGTAGATTAAATTACATTATAACTTGAAAATACGACATTTGTTGGTGTTTAAATTTTAGCAAAAACTAGTCGATATTAATGTCTACATGCTCACCAAAAATAAACTTCAGATTTGCTTGTATGGCCTTTAAAAATGCAAAATGACTATAGATTAAATTATAATATAACTTGGCGATATGGTGTCCATTGAAGTTCAAATTTTAATAGAAAGTAGCTCATATCAATATCTACATGTTCACCAAAAATCAACTTCAGATTTGTCTATATGGTTTTTAAAAATGAAAAATGGTTGTAGATGAAACTCTATTATAACTTGGGCATATGGTGTCCACCGACGTTCAATTTTCAACAGAAAGTAGCTGATATCAATATATACATGCTAACAAAAAGTCAGCTTCATATTTTCATGTATGGCTTTTAAAAATGCAAAATGAATGTAGATTAAATTCTACTATAACTTGGCCATATGATGTCCGTTGGTGTTCAAATTTTAATAGAAAGTAGATGATATCAATATCTACATGCTCACCAAAAATCAACTTCAGATTTGCCTATATGGCCTTTAAAAATGTAAAATGGATGTAGATCAAATTCCACTATAACTTGGCCACATGATGTCCACTAGAGTTCAAATTTTAATAGAAGGTAGATGATATCAATATTTATATGATTACAAAAAATCAGCTTCAGATTTATCAGTATGACCCCTAAAAATACAAAATGGTTGTAGATGGAATTCTACTATAACTTAGCGTTATGGTCTTGCTGGCATTTAAATTTTAACAAGTAGCTGACATTAATACCCATATGCTCAACGAATTTCAAAATCAGATTCATCTGTTTCATTCCCCAAAATGTGAAAATAGAGTTATGTCAAGAAGGGCTTCTCAAATCTCCCATATCCCAGACAATTTGTGTTTGTTGTATATGCAAATTTTTGGCATTTGATGTGAATGTTTTTAAGGGACTAAATGAGCTGGATTTTGATTGGTTTGAAAAATGTTTACTCTCACATTGGCCTCTTGAAAGAAGGAGGAGGAGGCTAGATCCACCATACCCCCAAAATTGTATGAACGATATGCATAAATTATTGTGTAATTGTTGTAAATGGTTTTAAAGATTATTGTGAGGTATTCACCTATATTATATGCTATATTGTATCATGATTTGGCCTCAATATTTCAAGTTCCTTTTCTGTAAGGCTTTATTCTATTATGTATAGCCATGTATTAGTGAATAATGATGCAAGAAGCCAATAGATTAAAAAAGTCACTTCTTATGTTTAATATGACCCTAATGATCCTCCAGGCTTGTATGCACCAGAAGCATGAAAATCGAGGAAGTTAATGTGTGGGGGTCATACGTATCTCCCAACATTAGAAGGAAGGATATGAATTCAAGGATACATGAGGCTTGAAAAAATCTAGTGGAGGAACAATGTAAACATAGACAATTGAGAAAGTCATCACCCACCCTTCTTCGACTCCACCTAAGATTAGTTTTCAACTCTAGCGTTGAAAAAATGCTGGCTCTTTGTTGAGGTTATCAACAAGGCTTTAAATGAGGGGGGGGTTCTATGTCAGAGCCCTCCTCAAGCACACACAAAGGTCACACTCTAAGAACCCATGTGCAAGATGAAGCACATGTAACAACAACCATATTTCAGGAATTTACCTTACCCCACATCTAATATCGATTGGTGGAGGTGGAAGCAAAGATTCGTCTAGAAATAAATCTGACTCCAATGCAATAATTTGATGAAGCCATCATCACATGGGTGCCATATATTGGCAGTTGAAGAGGATGAGAATCAAAATATTGGAAAACAACAGAGTTTTTCTAGCATATAAAAATGCTCTTGGGTCAGATGCTATAGATTCACAGGGATGCGCAGAGTACCATTCAACTTCAATTGGATGAATTTCATCTGCTCCTACGTGAAGTCCTGACTTGTCTCCCTTCCACCTGTTCAACATTGACAATAATCCAGACATGCACACCAATAGTCCAGACATGCATGACAACGTCACCTATTCCTCCTCAGGAGACTCAGGCTCCTCCTCCCACTGGATAATCAATTTGATTTGTATTTTACATTTTTTGTATAATGCGCCGCAACAATAGATTTATTTTTACTATTAGTAGAATTCATAACTATCTATATTTTTCATATCTAGAAAGACAAAAGATAGGAAAAAAATTGTCTCAGACTGTTTGGACTAAATATATTTTTCTATGCTGTTGGTCTGGTTTCCCCAGTGGCATACCGACAATTAAATCTTTTTTGTATGAATTTCAATAGTTAAGATAATACAATTTTCCTTGTGTGTTTACCAAAAAAAAATACCCTAATGATCATGGAATCACACTTTTAGTTAAGGGAGAAGGTGTTATATGCATGAGCTTAAGGACCTTAACCCTAAACCATAAGTCTCTCCTCTTTTGAGAGAACAAGACCTCCATCTAATAGATTCCAGGGAATATTTGAGTTGAGATGATTGATGAACTTATGACATAGAGTCAGTATGTGAATCATATGCTTATGCTATCTATGCTTCAGTGCCACCATTTTGAAAATGTATTATGTGGGAAATTGTGAAGTGATAGTTTTAATTAAATTGAGATCTTCAATTTGATTTTGTTGTCTAGAGGAATTACAATCTAGACCTTGCATTTAAACATGGAAGTATTGACCTTCTCTTGATTGGTGTAATGCCAAAATCTATCATAGTAATTAAGAATAAGGGTTTCTATGTTGTAAATGGTCTTAGTATGTTGTATTTTGATTTACATACTACTGCTATCAATGAAATGTTAGACTAGTAGACTCTATTTTTTTTATTAAGAATGAAGGTACATTACAAACTGGTACCAGAGCCAAGTTACAACACTAGAAGTTGTATGGGATCAAAGGAATGAATGACGATGGTTTTGGTTGTTCGAAAACACAAGTATTCCAACAAAGGACATACACCTTCAACAACCACTCACACAACCAGATCAAAGATCAACAAACTGTTTTTTTTACGTGGCAAAACCCCTGTGGGGAAATATCCATGACCCCAACCAATGTGGCCACTTGGAGCAATTTATTAGTGCAAAAGAAAAATCTTACAAAGAGATTTACAAGAGAGTTTTTCACAATCGATCATTGGTAAATGACCCTCCGTGCTCTTTAAATATATATCATGGACCAATCATGTGTTAAGACACAGATCAATGTAGCCATTAAGATTGAGGAGAATATGAACCGCTGTATCACTCTATGTCGGGAACATATTATGACCGTCATATTACCTAACTACAAATGCATACTAATGCACACTAAAGAAACACACTTTTACCTAACAACATATTAGACAAGTTGATCTTAACTAACTCCTAAGTGTCTAAATATCCTAACATCCCCCCCTAAGAATAACTCGGGATAGGATTTAAGGATTTAAAAAGGTGACGCAATAGGATAAAGAAGGAGGCATTATATCCTATTCCCCCTTAATGAAAACTTCCTGAACTCCTAACATAGATATAAGTTTGGAAAACTTCACTTCTGTAGAATTTGTGAAAATGTCTGCAACTTGATCTTCTGCAGGAAAAAAAACACTTCAATAACTCTACCATGAATGAGCTTTTTGCTGAAGTGCACGTGTAGTTTGATGTGTTTTCTATGCTGATGTTGAACTAGATCCTTGGCGAGATTGATGATACTCTGATTATCACACCAGAGGGTGGTTGGATGCTGCTACTGGAATCCAAACTCTAAAAGGATTTGTTGAAGCCCCAATGATTTCTGAATTGCATTAACCACTGCTCGATACTCTGATTTTGCTAAAGAAAGATAAATAACTTGTTGTTTTTTATAGGCCCAAGTGACAGGTCCTGAACTAAGGGTGAAAACATAACCTGTAGTAGACTTTCAATCATCAGGGTCGCAACCCCAATCCGAATCGGTGAAACCAACCAAGAAAGGAGTCCCCCTTGAACTGTAATGTATCTTGAATTGAACTATACCCCAAACATAACAAAGTATCCTTTTAGTTAATTTCCAATGGTTTTGATGGGGTGTTTGCTTATACCGGGCAATATGACCAACAACAAAGGAAATATCAGGATGGGTATGAGTCAAATATAAGAGGCTACCAACTAACTGATGGTACAAAGTGGCATCAACATTGAGATAAGTACATGTGGTAGAAAGTTTGACTCTAGACTAGAAGGGAGAAGGAATTGGATTAGAATATTCCATGTGAAATCAACAAAGAAGGTCACAATCATACTTAGACTAGGAAAGAAAAAATCCTTCCTTGGTTTGCAAAACTTGGAGGCCAAGGAAATAGTGCAAATATCCCAAGTCGTTCATTTCAAATTTCTTCTTAAGGATGGTTTTCACATAGTTTAAAAGTTTTGGGTCACTACGAGTGAGGATAAGGTCATTAACATAAAGAACACATATTATGATATGGATTCCTTCTTTCTTGGTATATACATTAGGGTCAGAATGACATCTAGAAAAGCCAATATTAAGAAGAAAGAAGTCCATTTTGGCATACCAATATCGATGAACTTTCTTACGACCGTAAATATATGTCTTAAGGTGGAAAACAAGGTTGGATTCATTCTGGACATATCCAAGAGGTTGTTCCATGTAGATTATTTCTTGCAAATTCCCATGCAATAAGGCAAATTTAACATCCATCTGATGGACCTCCCATTTATGTGAGGCTGCAAGGGATAAAACAAGGTAGATGAAATTAATTTTTTCTAAGCAAAGGATTCATTATAGTCAATTCCTTCAACTTGGGAGAACACTTTTGCAACTAACCGGTCCTTGTGTCTTTCAACACTTCCATATGATGCATACTTAGTTCTGTACACCCATTTATGTTTGACAAGTTTTCTTCACTTCAAAAGAGGTACACGATCCCAAGTGTCATTTTATATTAAAGAACAATACTCTTCATTCATTGTTGTATCCCAATCTAGATGACCTGAAGCTTCTACATGTCTCTGGTTCACGAGTCTCTGAAAATTGAGCCAAAAGAGAAGAGGCTCATTGGAATTGTGAACATGTTCAATCCCATTCTGAAGGATCACCAACAACATCACCAACTGCTTCTCGTGTTGAATAGACACACCTAGGAAGGAGTGGTGTTGGTGTAGGTTCATGTTCAATGGAATCATTTGGAGGAAGGTGAGTAGGCTGAGGCAAATTTTCATCCTCACTATCATCATTTGAAGAAGAAGAAACCAAAATTGGAATAGAATATGGCACAATGCTGAAGGTGGTGCACATGACGAAAAAGGCACAAATGCCGAATTAGGTTTGCAGGCTAAGAGATTTTCATCAAATTTAACATCTCTTCTAATAATAATTTCATTAGAATGAGGTGAAGAAGTCTATAACCTTTGACATATTCAAAATAACCAACAAAAATACACTTCTCACTTTTAGGCTGTAAAAATTTCCTATCTTCATCAAGATTGTGAGCCCATGCTACACTGCTAAATACACGAAAGTGTCTTACATTTGGCTTAATTTTATTCCATGCTTCTTTCAGTGTTATATTTTTTAGAGCCTTTGTGGGAGTGTTATTTACGATGTAATTTTCACAATAAATGACTTCCACCCAATAATTAAAACTTAATCCCTTAGATTGGATCATATAATTAGCCATTTCTTTTAATGTGCGACTCTTTTTCTCAACAACACCATTTTTTTGTGGTGTATATGGAACAATGTGTTGCATTTGGATGCCTTATGCATTGCAGTAACTTGTAATTTTTTTTTCACATATTCACCTCCATTATCTGTTCTTAACCTTTAAATTTGATGACCATATTGTTTTTCTACAAGGGCCTTGTAGGCCAAAAATTTGTCAAACACTTCACTCTTAAGTTTTAAGAAGTAAACCCAAGTGCATCTAAAAAAGTCATCAATTAAAGTTAAGAAATACTTGCACCCAAAAAATGAAGGAGAAGAAAATGGACCACACGAGTCACTGTGAGCAAGCTGAAAAGGGGCCGAGGTGTGGCAAGAGGCACACTTGTCAAAACTGTCCCAATGATGTTTACTAAGAACACAACCGACACAAAAACTCTTTGGAAGAAATAAGAGGAATACCAGTCACCATCTGTTGATTACATAGTTAATGCAATGACTGATAGTTTAGATGATCAAACCACTCATGCCAAAGTTTTCTCAAGTCATGGCTATGAGCAACAAAAAATGGTGTAAAAGATGATGACCCAAATTTGTCAAACTTGTACAAAATGGTAATATCATCAACAATTCCAGTTGCAAGAACATGTTTAGGATCTTGTAGATCCTTGATAACAACTTGGTGAGGTGAAAACTCTATGGTTTTACCTTCACCTGAATGAGTGATTTGATATACTGATAGAAGGTTGCAGAAAATAATTGGAACACATAATATATCATTGAAATGGCCATTATCTACATGAATAGTTTCATACCCTACAACACTAAGTGATCAATCATCACCAACACATATTTTCTTGGTGTTACATTCATTAGGAGCATAAAATATGGATTTATCCTTATCCATATGATAAGATTCTTCAGAATCAGTAAGCCACTCATTAGAAGAATAAGTAGAAGTTGCATTGAAGGAGAAAACAAAAGCAGAAAGTGCATGCCCATGAGAAGAAGAGTTATAAGAAGAAGAATCAATGTTGATGTTGTGCTTATTCATCACTGCTTCCAAAGATTCCATCTTCTTAAAACATTTGGACTCCACATGAACAAATTTCCCACAAAAGTTGCAATGTTTGTCAGTCTTCTTATTTTTAGATTTTACACCTTTGTTACCATTAGGTGCGAAAGTTGGCTGAGAGGGTTTGGGAGCTTTGTTTTTTCTTGTTGTTTTGGCGAGGATGTTTCTTCTTGGGATTCTTGTATTTATCTTTCTGCTGGGTCACTAAGGATTTGTTGGATGTACCTGCATTGCTGATTAGTCCAAGTTGCACAATCTTATCTTGCTCTCGAATTAGAGGATCACAAAATGACTCAAGAGAGGGTTCTTTATAAGCACTCCCTAGAGATTCTATGGTTTCATAAAAGGTAGATAAAAAAACACAATATGTACTATCAAGCTTATAAAGAATAACATATATGCATCAATCTTCCTTCAGATCTAGTTGGAACTCTATACACAAAAGTCTAAGTGTTTTGAATGTGGATAAGTAATCTTCAATGAAAGAAAAATCATTTGGATTTAAAGTCATATGTGTTGGCACACTTACTTATACTAAGAGGAGGGGTGAATTAGTATAAGATTACTTTTTATTTTCTTACAATCTTTACCAGTTTGTTACTTCACTAATTATAAGCAGTTAATGAAAAATGTACATTCAAACATGTAATGTACAATACACAAAGATTTAATGTGGAAACCCAAATGGGAGAAAACGACAAAAAAATTTCTTTATAAAATATGGTAGGCACCAACCTACTGTTACAATTCTTGCAGGCACCAACCTCCAGGAGACACCAATCTCTTCTCCTGAACTCCAACTCAATAATAAGGTTTGCAGGCACCAACCTGTAGGAGACATCAATCCCCTTGAATGAGCACCAACTAAGTTCTCCATGTAGGCACCAATGTACAACTGCTAAATTCATAGGTACACACCTACAAGAGACACCGATCCCCTTAAATAAGCACCAAATCAACACTGCTTGTAGATACCAATTTTACTGGAAATATCAATCTCCTCAAGATGTTAACAATACCAGATTATCTCTTTCCTTCAAGCCTTCTCCTGCACAAGTCTATTGTTTTGTCTCTACTGTCACATTTCATAATCTGCATAGATTCACAATTTCTTTTGTCCTTTCATCTCCCAACCATCCTTAGACAATTTAATTATCTTCCTTTCATTCTCTGACATCCCCAGACCTCAAAACCTCATAGATTCTCTTTACACGATCCACTTCTCCCACTCACTTATTACAACAAACATGGAATTGTTATTTATACACTTCCTACCTCCATGTATTTTTCCACATACAGAAGGAATTGGGCTCAAAAAGTCAGATCCAAATCCTCTATTCTCCATTAAATTGGGCTTGCAAACCGGTCCTGATCACCTTCCATTTCTCACATAGCCTATTTGCTGGTCATCCTACACAAGTTTCATTGCAAAACTACCATTGGATGATGTCCTTGATCATATATCAACCATTGATTTTCTCACCACCCACCAAAAACACACAACACACCCTCGATGCTCAACAACCGTCTGATCTTCCCTTGATTATATCTCAATCGTCGATCTATTCTTCTTATCATATTGGCACTGCTTGGTCTTCATCTTATAACCACCATCCGATCATATCTTGGGTTGATCTCGACCATCTATTTATATTGATGGTTTCATCGCATGATCCAGGTGGATATCATTGGCCACCCACCTATTCTATTGGCACAAATATCAGTTTCCATTTTGGCAATTTTTTTATAGTTTTTCAAGTCCCAAATTTCCGGGGCCGTTTTGAGGCCCTAAACGACATTTTTTGGGCTCGACAACGCCTATCATGTAGTCAAAATAAAATTATAGGCTGAACGAAATATGTAATCCTCGATTATACCTTTCCAATGGTGTATCGAGCACACCAAACATAGATCATATGCAAAATTTTTCCCCTCAGGAAGTTGATGTATCAACTATCCCCATCGAGACCCACAAACCTTTTGGCATTTTATATCCCGGGGTTAGTGTTTTGGATGTTTAGGGTTTCTCATTTATGTTTTATGTTAAAAATGCCTTTGGATCCTCATTGTACTCATATTGTTATGAATGAACGTAGCCATCACTTCTCTTCTCAGAGATAAGCTGCCACCATTCGAGCAAGTTTGTTTCAGTCTGCATTTTTACAGTTTCAACATGTTCTCTTTATTAATAGAAGTCAAGTTTTACTATATCTTTGTGTGTTTCTTTGCTATACATTTGTATTTTAATTCGTTCCATTTATAAATCAATATCAGTGGTATTAGAGAGGTCTTCTCTTTATTTGTTTCTCTGTACATGTCCCCAATGAGGTCAGGGTACAAAGAGTTGGGACTCAAAGTAGTTGAGCCCTTGCAAGACTATCCCTGTTGATCACGACGACCTGCCATGGTAGAAGAAAAGAGAGATGATGGAGTAGAAGATCCTTTTAGACTATTGCTCGAGGAAACCCTCGTGTGGAAAAGGAACGAGATGATGGATAAATTTGCACAAATCCTTCAACGACTTCCAACCGATGACACATCCTCATCAAGTATCCACTTTGGAGGCACCTCCCCCTTGAAGGTACAAGTCAATTTTGATATCCCCTTATTTGAAGGCTAGATATATGTGGGTGCTGTAGATAAATGGTTGAATCTGCTAGAAGGGAATTTTTCGGTCCATAATTTTTCCAATAGAGAAAATATTACCATTGTGCTCCTTAAGGCTATCCCCCATGTCAAGGATTTGTGGGAGACTTACTGTGAGCAAAAGGACACTGATGAATCTACAATATTTTTGATCGCACCCACTTGGGATTCTTTCAGGGATTCTATTAAGGAACAATACTACCCTAATGGAATCTACGATGACCAATATATAAAATGGACCACACTTTGATAGGAAAAGGACTAGATAGTACCAAAGTTCACAAATATCTTCCATACCTTGTGCACCAACCTAGGTATCAAAGACTCAGAACGACATCTGGTGTTGAAGTACCGCGACTATTTGCATAGGTACATCCAAACAAAAATAAATTTTATGGACATCTCATCAATGGGCGCAGTTTATCGGTATGCTGTAAAAATCGAGCATAAATTTAGACATAAGAAGAAAGATTTTGGATCTATGAATTCTTCACATCAGAAGCTGGGAAAAGGCTGCCCCAAACCATAGAATAAAGGACAGAGCAAGGATAGAATGCCTCATGAAAAACAATCCAAGCTGCAAACAAATAAGGGTAATGAGAAGACGAAGAAAGACACTAGGAAGTGGTGTGAATTCCATAAAATCCTCTGGCATAACACCGATGAATGTTGCTCGAATCAGTCGTCAGTGGCTGAGTTGAAAGCCTCAAAGTTAGAGGCAATTTCTGACTCTGAATCAGATCCATACAAGGGGAAGCAGATCATTGATGCAGAACCTAGTGCCACTACCGCTACCACCAAGGTCCAACCAAGTGAACAAGAAGAACCGAAGGAAGGTGAATTCCTTTTTCACTCGCAAATGTGGGTGAAGGGTGATCCATTGCATTTCATTGTCAATAATTGAAGTCGAAAGAACATTATCTCAGCAACGGTTGTCAATCGGTTTAAGTTGTCACTGATACCACTCCCACAACCCTACACCATCAGGTGGATCTACCAAGGAAGAGTTCTCTACATCAACCGACCCTGTCATCTGCCATAGGGCATCAATCCCTTTTCAAGGATGAGGTATTGTGTGATATTCCCCCCCTTGAATTTTGTGATGTTATTTTAGGCCAAACATACTTGTGGAATCACCATGCTGTATGTGAGTCTAGGCCTCACAATGTTATTATTACTTTGGGTAGACAATTGTATAGGATACCAGAGGTAGCTTCACCTACCGCCATTTCTTTGATCTATGCTAAGAAATGCAGGAAGGTCATTTCCCAGACCAAGAAATTTGTATTCTTAATGATTTTCTCTCAAATTGAATAGAAGGTCATAGCCACATCCATGGCCTCTCCATGTAACAAAAGAAGGTGGAAAAGATCATGGAATAATACAAAGACATTTTCTCCTCACCCACTGGGGTATCCCTACACTGTCAGGTAAAGCATTCAATCAATATAACCCCCGATGCAACTCTACCCAATGGGCCAATATATCATTGATTTCTGATGGAAAATGAGGAAATCAAGCAACAAATCCAAGACCTGCTTCAAAAGGGGCACATCCTACCCAACTCCTCATCTTAGGGGAGCCCAATTGTACTCGTGTAGAAGAAAGATGGGACTTGGAAAATCTGCATTGATTACAGAGAACTAAACAAAATCAAAGTCAGGAATTGGTAACCAATTCCCCGAATTGATGACCTTCTTGACCAGCTGAAGGGAGCCACGTTTTTCGGTAAGATTGAACTGAAGTCTGGTTACCACCAGGTCCCAATATAATAGAATTATGTATGGAAGACTGCTTTCAAGTCCAAAGAAGGTATTTTCGAATGGATAGTCATGCCCTTTGGTTTAAAAAATGATCCAACAACTTTCATGAGATTGATGGATGATATATCATGTCCTTTCACCAATTATTTTGTGGTGGTATACCTAGATGATATCCTCATCTTCAAAAATAATTGGGTAGAACACTTGCAACATATTCCGAAGGTCCTTCACACTCCGCGACAACACAAGTTATATTCTAACTTGGAAAAATTCTCCTTCGACATGAACATGGTCCAATACCTAGGCTACATTGTTGATGAGCATGGTGTGTATGTCGATCTAGCCAAGATCCATATCATTCGTGACTGGCCAGTCCCGACCACACTAACCAGGCTTCAAAGTTTCTTAGGACTTTCCAACTTCTATCGCAGTTTGTGTTGGGATTTTCCCATATTGCATGGGCCCTCATCCAAGTGACCAAGGGTGGTGGCAAGGAAAAGTTCGTGTGGGGGAAGTCCCAAAAACAAGCGTCCAATGATCTAAAAAATCGCTTGTGATCAACTCCAGTACTCTCCTTACCCGATATGTAAAAACCTTTTGAGATTGAGACAAGTGCCTCAAACTATGTCGTGGGAGTAGTTTTCACTTAGCACGATCATCCAATGGAATATCATAATGAGACACTATCAATTGTCGTTCGTAAGTACCCCACCTATGAAAAACAAATGTATCCATTGTACAAGCCTGTCGACAATGGAAGAACTACATTCTTGGGAAGGAGACAATCATCCACACTGATCACAAGCCTCTGCAGTTCATGCAGACAAAAGGAAAATTACAGAACGAACGCCATAAAATTGGTCCACATACTTGCAACAATTTCATCTCAATATCAAATATAAGACAAGGAGCACTAATCATGCCTCTAATTGCCTCAATCGAACTCCATTTGTAGTCTTAAACACAGTGCTCCACTTATGTGTCCATGAGGCATTCAAGTGGCCCAACTCTATAAGAGATGCTGGGCACATGTGCGATGTCCACTGGCTTTCATCTTCAGGATGAACTGTTATGCCATATGGGATACCTCTGTGTTCCTTCAAGCGAGCGTGCAAAGCTGATTTGGGAAGCTCACTACAGTCAGATGGCATGACATTTTATCATGGAAAATACCGTGGTAGTACTACATAAGCATTTATATTGGTCGAAACTGTGCCAGGATGTCAACAAGTATATCAGGTATTGCACTGCTTGCACCATTACAAAACCAACCACTAAGAAGCAAGGCCTGTACACCCCTCTACCTACTATCGAAAGGCCATGGGAATCCATCTCGATGGAATACATGTCGAGACTTCCTTCCACCAAGAAGGGAAACAACTGTGTTTTTTTGGTGGTTGATATGTTTTCTAAGATGGCCATCCTAACAACCTGCAAGAAGAATACCACAGTGGAGGCCATTGCCAAGCTCTTCTTCGGACAGGTGTAGGTACACTTCGGGATACCACATAACATCATATTATATCGGTATAGTAGGTTACTAAGCACATTCTAGTCCATCCTATGGTCACTTTTGGACACCAATCTCACCAAATCCATGGCCTTCCACCCACAAATTCATGGCCAGACAAAGGTCGTCAACATAATGATTGTGCATATCTTGCGCATGTACTAATCCGAAAATTTGTGCACATGGGATGAGAGTCTTG
This sequence comes from Picea engelmannii, assembly GCA_009831015.1. NCBI lineage: Eukaryota > Viridiplantae > Streptophyta > Pinopsida > Pinales > Pinaceae > Picea > Picea engelmannii. The sequence continues at coordinate 31,148 of ML855826.1, read as the reverse complement.
CCTATGTTCAACACAACTACAACAAATCCCTTCATAGCTCGAATGACCACAATCCCTTTCAATTGGGGTTGGGATTTCAACCAGTGGGTTCCACTGATGTCACGCCACCCCTTGCATCCACACAGGCATAATCATCCCATGCTTAATCTGATTTCGACAAAGCAACCAGGTTTATTGAATGGATTCAACACATCCGAAAACAGGTCCATGATATTTTATAGAAAGAAAATGCTAAGTACAAACAACGCCATGATCAACACCGGGTGCCACACAAGTTTCAGGTGGGAGACAAGGTCTGGTTGCATTTTCAAAAAGAGCGCCTTACATGAAACCATCAAAAGATTCATCCACTTCGCTATGGACCTTAAACCATCACCAAGGCTATGGGTGACAATTATTTTAAGCTAAGTAGTCCCCCCTTCCTTGGCTTATACCTAGTGTTTAATGTGGACCTCCTTCGACCATACTTCCCACCATTATTGGACACATCGGAGATCGCATAGCAGTTGAAATTGATAGAGATCAACCTTGAATGTATGGAACATGCAACCATTGATTGGATTAGGGACACTCATATTAATGGCAGTCACCAATAGAGGATCCAACTTTATCGTATTTTCAGAGCAGGGAAATTCCTGCACCAAGGCAAGTGCTCACCCGAGGCTAAGTTCAACAAAAGTTTCCCCATATGATGGGGGTGCTCAACATAATGGAGAAAATTTATTCCTAAGGGGGTATGAATAATCCATATGGATATTGGTGTCCACCCACCTATCACACTGGATCAAAGAACAATTTCTATTTTGGCAATTGTTCTATAGTTTTTCGGGTCCCAAACTTCCGGGGCCATTTTGAGGCCCTAAATGATGTTTTTTGAGCTCGACATAGCCTAACATGGATGTAGAGGAAAATTCTAGGATGAATGGAATATGTAATCCTCGACTATACCTTTCCAACGGTGTATTGAGCGCCTTAAATGAAGACCGTATGAAAAAATTACGCCCTTGAAAAGTTGACATATCAACTACCCCCATTGGGGCCCATAAACATTTTGGCATTTTATCTCCCGAGGTTAGGGTTTTGGACGTTTAGTTTTTTCTCATTTATGTTTTATGTTACAAATTCCTTTGGATCCTCATTCTACTCATCTTCTTTCAAATGAGCGTAGCCATCACATCTCTTCTCAGAGATAAGCTGCCACCATTCAAGCAAGTTTGTTTCAGTTTGCATTTTTATAGTTTCAACAAGTTCTCTTTATTAACAGAAGTCAAGTTTTACTGTATCTCTGTTTGTTTTTTTTCTATACATCTATTTTTCATTTCATTACATTTATAAATCTGGATCACCGTAGGTCTAATCCATATCTCTTCTTCATTTCAAATTTTATCGGCCTCCAAACTACACCCTCAAGTTCCGCCACACTTGTTGGACACACCTACCACACTTAGAGGGAGGGGTGAATGAGTGTGGGGATCTTTTTCTAAAAATTTCCCTCTTACACAAAACTCATTAGTTAGCATTCAACATTTACTCATTACTCATTGATGTCATTAATAATCAGTTAGATGTGAATACATATCAACAACATATATCAACAATATATTGTCAACAAATCATCTCCACAAGGAACACAAGATGTATGTACATTTTTTCTTTTTATTATGGACTTCAATCCTGGGGTTTTTCAGCAACAACTGAATAGAGTAAAACTCTACAAGAGCACCAAATCTATATGCAATATTCAACTTACATTCTCAGCACCAACTGAGATGAGGCAACAATCCTCAACATATATCAATCTATACTATAAACAAGAGCATCAACCATGCACCAACCTGTGCCAAACAACCTGTAATCAACCTGTACCATAAACAAGTGCATCCAACCATGTACCAAGTATATACCAATCATGTGTAAACTACTCATCAACAATGACTCATCAATATGTACCAACATAATCAACTATGCACCTCATGTATGTGCCAACTCATCAACTGCTTGTCTCAACCATGACTAGTTTTGGATTAGTCAACAACCCTAACTTGAAATAATCATAACTTTGTACCTGTACTGAATAAATATATGAAACTGATATACAATGTTCTTCAGTGTTTTTTATTGAATTCCTCCAAGTGGCACTACTTGGAACCTCTCAGAAAAGGAGTTATAGAAAAAATGGCACACCTTGTTGAATTCGGGCTTATTCTAGAGAGCGACCTTGTAGAGCGTGCCCCACACAAAATATTTGATGAAATGATCTGAAACTGTTACAAAGATTACTAAATACTATACCCTAACAAAAACATTTTGTCTCACTGAATTTGGATCTTTTATGAAGAAGTTATGACATTTTTACCCGAAACACCTAATTTTGACTAGTTTCAGGACTAGCCACAAACCCTATTTTCCACGGAGTGTAACTCCCAAAATACAACGACCCACAAGCTAAATTTTTAACCACAGATACTTGGATATGTTTTCTCACTTGCATAGAAATTTTAGGATCTGAATCATTATAGAAAAAAAGTTATAGCGAAAATGGTGAGATGACATGTAAATAACATACATTAGAAAGCACCATCAAAAGAATTTATCCTTCCTTGCATTTCGGCCTTCTTTTCTTCACTTTCCTCAGAATTTCGGCTTAGATATCCTTGGTTACCTAAGTCACCTATAGATATTCAATATTCTCAAGTGTTCCACACCAAAAATGCTCAAGAAGCTCTCACAAGAAGCTCTCCATCAATACTCCAAAATATATTCCCACAAGAAGCTCTCCATTGATCCACAAAAAGATGATCTACAAGAGACCATTTATATCTTAATTATACTTTCATCCTCTATGTCACTTAGCCCATTTTTAGGTCACTTAACCCATTTCTAGGTCACTTAACCTATTTTCCTTATTTTAGGGTTAACCACTTTCCATAAATAGAAAGTTCTCCAATACTTTATCATTTAAATATTCCTTCTTGATTTTGTCACCT
>ML855826.1:8223-28061 GCA_009831015.1 Picea engelmannii | reverse complement strand
CTCCTATATTTTAGGAGAGAATATTCCACCTGTAGAATATTCTCTTTCAGTTCACACTTCAGTTTGACTAGTTGAGTTGAGTTTAGATGTTGCATTGGGATCATCACCATGCAACATTGGGATCATCACCATGATAATTTGACTTCTCCTTGGTATCATCACCAAAGTGGCGCATTAGACTTGATTCCTTGAGTTAAATCCTCACTACTTTTTGTTCAGTCAGTTAACTGAAGACTAGTTGACTAGTTAACTCAATTAGGTGGCAGTTCACTCCCGTAACTGCCTGAGAGACTAGAATAGGTGGAATTTCACTCCCGTAACTACTGGTGTGTGTCCAGATCACTCTAGACCACCACTATGGTGACTTGGTTCACCTCAAGTTGAACTCATTGAGTTATACAAAGTATATCGTGTGTAAATTATTCATTATTCATAACGGTTAATGAGAATTCTTTCCATTCTTTTTCTCCTTCTTCTTCTTTTTCCAATTATCTCTGCAAATGTGTGTATCATTGTGTAACTAGATATATTCTGTGCAGGTTCAACACATTTACATGGTATTAGAGCCAACAGAGTGCTAAGCAAAATCTACACCAAAATTTTTTGCAGGTACACAAAAATCGAAGACAGCGGAAAGATGGAATTCCAAAAAGAATTCATTCTTACACCTTACAACTATTTTGCATGGAAGGAGAAAATAGCCATACATATTCGATCCAGAGGGTTGTATAGGTTAACCATGAATACAGATACAAATCCGACATTAGCCATAGAAAAATCCAAGTATTTAAATCGCATGGATGAGGCACTCAGAACAATTTGCAGTCTTATTTCTCCTGATCTCCTTTTTCATATATATTCCTGTAAGACTCCCAATGAAGCCTGTACCATATTGGAAGGGCTCTCTCGAAAATAGGATGAGATGAGGGGACACATGATGGAGGTGGAGCTACTCACATTGGATCCAAAAAGCTTCGAGAATATCCAAGATTTCTTTACAAAATTCAAGGATTTACTATCGCAACTCAAAGCTTGCGGGGTTGATAAATCGAAGGAGGAGAAACAAATGGTTCTCACCTTTCTCTCCAAGATTGGTCCCGAATTTTCAGTATTCGTATCCACATTCCATACCGTTAGATTTGCCTCTAGAGCTACCTGGAAGATGCCTTCTCTTGAGGACTTTATCGAATCCCTGACACAAGAACAAACCAAGCTCATCAACATGGGTGCAATCAAAGGCCCAAGGGCACATGCACTCACTATGCATGATGGCAACCAAAAATATCATAAATAAAAAGATAAATATAAGCATAAATCTCATGCACATATGAAGAAGGAAGGGTACACAAAACCCTTCACTGATGCCTCCGGATCCAAAGGAGAAAAGGGAAGAAAAGGAGAGAAATGCACATACTGTCACAAAGGATTCCATTCGGAATTTGCATGCATGCAAAAACAAATAGATATGATGTCTCAGATACTTCAGCAAAACAACCTTGGAGATCGCATCCCCGAGGGTGCAAAGAAGAAGAAGCCAAAAGATTCGAATTCCAAGAAAGACAATTCTAGCCATGCCTTGATTGCAATCAACTCCTCTCCTGATGCTTGGATCGTAGATGCAGGAGCATCACATCACATGGATACCTCAGAAGAAGTCTATTCTTCATTGGATGCATGCAAAGGTCCTCCTATTCTGATGGTGGACAACTCTTCTGTTGAAGTCACTGGAAAAGGAAGGATTGAACTCACCAACAGAAGCGTCGAGAACGTGCTGCATGTTCCCAAGATTTCTGTCAACCTTCTCTTCGTGTATCAGATGATGAATTCCGGCACTAGAAAGAAAGTTGTATTCACACCAAATTCCATGGACATATACGACATGCAAACCAACTCTAGGGTTGCTACCGGTGAGGTAAATCATTAGTCTAGATTGTATACATTTTCTGAATTCATTGAACCTGATTCTGCTTTACTACTTACTCATGCTGATGAAAGTAGTAGGATATGGCACAAAAGGTTTGGAAATTTGAATTTAAGATACATGCAACAACTTAGCAAGCACATATTAGTTGATGGTCTACCAGACATCCTCTTCTCCAAGGGAGTATGTGAGGGTTGTGTTCTCGGAAAACACCCTCAAGAGAAATTCGTCAAAGGAAAGTCTCAGCGAGCTTTCACACCTTTAGATCTTATCCATAGTGACCTCATGGGTCCTTTTCCGCATCCATCGATAAAAAAAGTGAGGTTTTTTCTCATTTTTGATGATGATTTCTCACGTTTTACTTGGATCTACTTTCTCAAGAAAAAATCCGAGGTCTTTCAACACCTCAAATATTTCAAAGCTTTGGTTGAGACACAGTTCAGAAAGAAGATCAAATTCCTCTGAACTGATAATGGGGGAGAGTATGTGAATCATGAGATTCATAATCTTTTCCATGAGGCAGGGATTCAATTGCAACATACAGTTCCCTACACTCCGCAACAAAATGGAGTTGCCGAGTGGAAAAACAAATCTCTAAAGGAGATGGCATCTTGCATGTTGCATGCAAAGTCACTACCATAGAGACTATGGGCCGAAGCACTTAACTGTGCAACATACATCCAAAATAGGTCTCCTCATAGATCTGTCAAGGATAAGACCCCCTACGAGGCTTGGAGCGGTGTCAAACCGGAAGTGGCCCACTTTCGCATTTTTGGTTCACATGCATGGGCCCAGATTCCCTTTGAAAAGAGGAAGGCACTTGATCCATAGAGAACTGAGTGCATTTTTGTTGGATACCCCGATGGTGTGAAGGGATATCGACTTATTGATCTTTCCTTGGACCGACTCATCATTGAGCGTAGTGTCCAATTCGAGGAAAGTGTCTCACATGTACCTCAACAGTCGCATGCATACACCTTCACTCTTCCACCTGTCTAAGATGACGAGCATGCACATGTTGACTCTTCTTCAGATGAGAGTTCTAATTCAGAGGACTCAGATGATTCAGATTCAGAGTTAGTACAGTCAGATGCAGATTTAGAGAATCTAGATGCAGTCGCAAAGCCAGAATAGAGGCCCAAGTGGGCACAAACTATTCTTCAGGATGCAGGGGATCTCGTTGGTGATCCAGCCGATACCAGGAGGACTCGATCTGATTTTGAGGAGCCTCCTATTGCACTCACTGCCACTGAACCATTGCCTTCCAGGTATCTTTTCTTGGTTCAGTCTTCAGATCCATAGTCTTATGGCGAGGTTGCTAGAAATCCATTTTGGGAATCCGCCATGCAGGAGAAGTACAACTCCCTCCTCGAGAACTAGATGCAGATGGGTCTACAGGGCCAAGAGCGCAACCGATGGACATATCAGTAGATACAAAGCCAGGCTTGTCGCCAAAGGCTTTCAGCAGGTTCATGGTATTGACTATGATAAGACCTTCGCTCCAGTAGTGAATATGGATTCCATACGATTGACACTTGCCATTGCAGCAGCCAAGGGATGGGAAGTCCATCAGATGGATGTGAAGAATGCATTTCTTCATGGTGATCTCTATGAGGAGATCTACATGGAGCAGCCCCAGGGATTTATGCAGGACTCATCTTTGGTTTGTCGACTGAAGAAGTCACTTTATGACCTCAAGAAGGCTCCGAGGGCATGGTATGCCAAGATGGACTCCTACCTGTTGTCACAAAACTTTGTACATTGTAAATCAGACCCAAATGTATACATCCTTAGGACGGTTGATTCACTTCTACTTTTAGTTCTGTATGTCAATGATTTGCTGATCACCGGTTGCTCGACTTCAGCGATTGCTGCAGTCAAGAGGATTCTTCATGACAGGTTTTTGATGATGGACATGAGTCTGCTACACTTCTTACTTGGACTTGAGATCAATTAGGATGCATCAAGCATCAAACTGTCTCAAGCCAAGTTTGCACAAGATCTCCTTGAGAGATTTCACATGACAGACTGCAAGTCTGCTTCGACTCCTTTCCTATCAGGAGTCAAACTTGAGGATGACGGAGAGACTCCATTGGTTGAAAACACACTGTATAGAAATCTAGTGGGGAGCTTGTTGTATCTCACACACTCAAGACCAGACCTCTCATATGCAGTTGGCATAGTTTCTAGGTTCATACAAGAGCCACATGAGCTACATTGGAAAGCTGCAAAGTATATCCTTCGATACGTACATGGCACCATGACCTTTGGGATTCATTATGAAGCAGAATCTACATTAGATCTCATTGGTTTTACCGATTTCGACTGGGTTGACGATAACATTGATCGCAAGTCCACATCTGGTTACTCACTCAGTCTTGGTTCCAGGCCTATTTGTTGGTCAAGCAAGAAGCAAGCTGCCATTTCTCTATCTTCAGCTGAGGCAGAGTACAGAGGGGTAGTTAACATAACCATTTAGGCTACATGGCTACAACATTTTCTCACTGAGTTGGGCATCCAGTTTCATTGGTCGATCATCATTTGGTGTGACAACCAGAGTACTCTGAAGTTTTGCAGAGATCCAGTTCAGAGGCAACAGATGAAGCACATCGATATCCACATGCACTACATCTGAGACTTAGTACACGAGGGGATCATCGAATTACAATTCTGTCCTTCAGTAGAACAAACGACATATATTTTCACTAAGACCTTCACTGAGCAGAAATTCCATTCTCTGCGAGGTCGTCTTGGAGTGAAGGACAAAGTTGCCTAGCAACTGTGGTTCTTCTTTTTTTTACATACATTGTACCTTGAGGGGGGGTTTTTTCCATGAGGTTTTCCCTCTTTCCTCACTTTATTTGCAGTGTATCTTTTGTACTTGGGTACCTAACATGGCCTCGTTGTCGGGACCCAATCTTTATTTTCACCATAGTGATGTTCAAGGAGGGTGTTGGAGTTACATCACACAAACCTAGGATTTCTTTTTCCTAATGTTTTTATTTGTTTATTAGTCATAATTAGTCATTATCCACTCTCCTATATTTTAGGAGAGAATATTTCACCTGGAGAATATTCTCTTTCAGCTCACACTTCAGTTTGACTAGTTGAGTTGAGTTTAGATGTTGCATTGGGATCATCACCATGATAATTCAACCTTGCCTTGGTATCATCACCAAAGTGGCACATTATCCTTGATTCCTTGAGTTAACTCCTCACTACTTTTTGTTCAATCAGTTAACTAAAGACTAGTTGACTAGTTAACTCAATTAGGTGGCAGTTCACTCCCGTAACTGCTTGAGAGACTAGAATAGGTGGCAGTTCATTCCCGTAACTGCCGGTGTGTGTCCATATCACTATAGACCACCACTATGGAGACTTGGTTCACCTCAAGTCAAACTCATTGAGTTATATAGAGTATATCATATGTAAATTATTCATTATTCATAACAGTTAATGAGAATTCTTTCCATTCTTTCTCTCCTTCTTCTTCTTTTTCCAATTATCTCTGCAAATGTGTGTATCATTGTTTAGCTAGATATATTTTGTGTAGGTTCAACACATTTAAAGTTCATGTCTGTGACTTTTGTTGTTCTATTGTGGTTCTGTAGGAGGGACTGCCATTCTGCAATATTTGGACATGTGTCCAAAGTTGTTACATTTGTAGCATTCCACTTCAGTGCTCAAAGATTCAAACTTGTTGGAACCTCTTCTTTGTGTTTCACTATGCCTTCCTGGATAACCCTTTTGTGTATGAATTTCAAATTTGTTTATGTTCCTGTTGTTTTCTCTGCAATTTACAACTTTATGTCCAAAATTATTACATGCACAACATAATAAAAAAAAATAGTTTGATAACTAGGAGTTGAATATCTTCTGAAAGGAGGTACTCTTATGAATCCTTCTTCTTCTTGAGGCCTATCTGTTTCTATCGGTCATTGATTCTAAAATTTGAATCTTCTCAGTGTAGGAGTGACTCTATAATTTTCTTTGTAGACCTTACTATCCCCTTTGATTGTTTTTGCATAGATTTTTGGATATGTTTCTTGTTCTATTGTTTTGGAGCTTGATCCCTTTTCTGTATGATTGTATCCAAGTCTGGACTTGTCATGATGAAGTTTTCGACTACTGATAATGTCATTCAAAACTTTTGAGTTGTTCTGCATATTTTTCTTTTGAATATCCTTTCTTAATGTGACAATTTCTGTTTCCAAATTTCCAATGATCCCGTCTCTTCCTTCTAACTGTTCTTTGAGTGATTCTTCAATTCGTTTATCTTCATCAATTTGAACCTTCAAATTTGTGATCATTTGTTCTAGTTCATGAGTGTATTCTTTCTTGTCTAGTTCCACTTGTAGTTTCTTGTTTTTCTTTTGATAACTTCTATGTCACACAACAATTCTTCTTGGTAGTCAACTTCTGCCTCTTCATATTCTTCTTCGGCCTCTTCATATTCTTCTTCAGCCTCTTCATATTCTTCTTCGGAGTCTTCTTTATCAGAGTCTTCTACTTCCATGAATATAACTCTTTCTGTCTTACTGTCACTGACTTCATATTCATCTGATGATGAGATATATTCTTTGGTTCATAAGATTTTCTTGAAAACTTTCTTTGTGGTTCTTTTGCCTTTATATGTTTTTTTTCTATTTGAGTAACCTTCATCATTTCTATTTTTCTTATGAGGATATTTTTTATAAAAATGACCAATACCATCACAATTAAAACAAATCAAAGGAGGTTTACCTCTATACCCGTCGTTGGTTCCCTTGTTCAATCTTCTGACAAAGTTGGTCGCTTCTTTATCATCTTCCAAGATGTCATTGCTACTGCTATGTTCTTTTTCTTTTTTCTTTGACCTTTTGGATGCTTTTTTTATATTTCGATTTTCCTGTTCAATTCTCATTTCATATGCTATGAAGATTCCATGTAGTTCATCCATGCTTATTGAGTTTAGATCTGCTCTTTCTTCTAGTGATGACATCTTAGGGTCAAATCTCATAGGAAGAGATCTTAGTACCTTTTTAACAATTACAGATTCTTTGATTTCTTCTCCCAATCCCAGGATTGCATTTACTGTTTCATCGACTCGTAAAAAGTAAGTTGCAATATTCTCATATTTCTTCATCTTTAGATGTTCGAACTGACCTCTGTAAGTTTGAAGCTTTGTTGCTTTGAATTTTGAATCTCCTTCATAAATATTTCAAAGTTCGTCCCAAATCTCTTTAGCGGATTTATAATGTGCAACTTTTGTGAATACCGATTCTCCAAGACCATTCAAAAGTGAATTTGTGGATTTGTAATTATTCTAATCGAGTTTCACTTCTTTGTCATTTGTTGGCGGACCTGCTGGTGCTATGTATCCATCTACAATTGATTGCCAAATTTCAAATCCCTGTGCTTGTATATATGTCTTCATCCTTATGCTCCAAAATGCATACATCTGTCCATCAAACTATGATATTCCATTTTTATACATGTTGTTTCTCTCCATGATCTACCTTTCAGTGGTTAAACTGATTTCTGAAGGAACCTTCTTTGATACCAATTGTTGGATTACTGAGAGGGGGGGTGAATCAGTAATAGAGCAATCTAATCCTTTTTAACCATATAATGCAAGTGTTATATCAATGTAGCATTATCATCCAATATTTTCAGAGTAAATAAATAATGAACAAATGAACAATCATACACATACACAATACACCAATGTTTTTACGTGGAAACCCACAGGGGGAGAAAACCACGAAATGCTTTTTCTTATATGTATTGAATAATTACATTCATTGGAAGCACCAACTTCCTTTGTTTTCCAGCTGTAACTGGAAGGACGCTCCAACCCCCTAGTTTCTTAGGCTACAACCTGAGGGAAGCTCAAAATCCCCAATTCTCTAGCTACAACCATAAGGAGGCTATAACCAGAAGATGGCTACAACCACCTGTCCTTGCCTCGTCCAACCACCCTGGCGTATAAGTAGAATGATGGAACCATTTCCACATTATCACTGTGAGATATACTGTTGTAAACCTGCACCAAACAACCTGTACCAATAACCTGAACCATGCATCAACCATGCATCAACCTGTACCTCAATTTGTAATCAACCTGTAACATAAACAAGTGCATCAACCATGCACCATCCTGTATCTGAACCTCAACCAAGATCCCTCATCAATTTCATCATCCAAATCTGATTTGTAACTATGTAATAGACCTGGTGTATATGATCACATACCTACAAACCTTCCTTAACTTTAACAACAATTTTCTATCATTTTCATCAAACTTACTTTAGTCTCACATGACTAGTTTTGGATTAGTCAACAAATCTAACTTGAATAATCATAACTATGTACCTGTAATGAATAAAGATTTGAAAATAATACACAATGTTCTTCAATGTGTTTTGTGAAATTCCTCTGGGTGTCACTACTTGGAACCTCTCAGAAAAGGAGTTATAGCAAAAATGACATACCTTGTTGAAATCTAGATTATTCTAGAGAGCGAACTTGTAGAGTGTGCCTCGCACGGAATATTTGTTGAATGGATCTGAAAATTGTACACAGAATACTACAGACTGTAATCTAACCAACACATTTGGTCTTACTGAATTTGGATCTATTATAAAGAAGTTATGACATGTTTACCTGAAACACCTGTTTTAGACTAGTTTCAGGACTAGCCTTAAACCCTATTTTCCATGGATCGTAACTCCAAAAATACAATGACCCACAAGCTGAAATTCGTAACACAACTACTTGGATAGTTTTCCTGAATGACCTTCCAATTTCACAGTCTGAATCATTCTATAAAAAATGTTATTGCGAAAATGGTGAGATGACCTGTAAATAACATACCTTATAAAGTATCATCAAAATAATTTATCCTTCCTTGAATTTCAGCCTTCTTTACTTCACCTTACTTTTGAAATTTGGCCTAGATATCCTTTGGTTACCTCAATCACCTGTACATATTCAATATTCTCAAGTGTGATTCAAATGAGAGAGCCTTGCCTCTTATTTATACTTTCATGTAGCTTCCTTAGAAGCATCTTCTAGACCACTTTGTCCACATAGCCACTTTGTCCACATAGTCACCTATGTCCAACTTTTCCCAATTTGCCACTTGTCCATATATCCAATAGCCACTTGACTACTTAACCCATTTTCCTCATTTTAGGATTAACCTTCTTAGAACCACTTTCCATAATTAGAAAGTTCTCCATTTACTTTATTATTTAAATAATACTCTTTGACTTTGTCACTTTACTTTATTATTTAAATAATCCTCTTTGACTTTGTCACTTCATTTTATTATTTAAATAATCCTCTTTGACTTTGTCATTTCACTTTATTATTTAAAGAATCCTCTTTGACTTTGTCACTTCACTTTATTATTTAAATAATCCTCTTTGACTTTTTCACTTTGGTTTATTATTTAAATAATTTCTTCTTTGCAAGCACTTTGTCTTCTTTGAACTTTTGGGGCTTCAAGCCAAAATATGAGGGTCCTCCAACTTCGTAAGGCCATAAATCTCAAACCATGAGGAGTTATGTGATGTTCCACATACCACCAGAAATGGAATGACATGTACTATCTATCTATAATAGTCTTACTTGCAAATATATCAAAACTCATACCATTATACATAAAAAAACCTTGGGTCCATTAACCAAATCTTTGTGCTACCAGACTTTCTTCAAGGGTTGACATCAATGACAACCAACCCAATTAATCAACAATCTCCCCCTTTGGCATTGATGACAACACTTTGAAGCAATACTGAAATCATATCTCTCATTCTCCCCCTGGAACCATGCCTACATATTTGTGACCAACGCTCCCTCTGGAACCATTCCTCTGTCCTCTACATCTGATAAATCTCTTCCCTTTGTCATCAATGGCAAAGGTATCTTTCCATTCAGTTTTTCTCCCCCTAATTGACTTGTCTGATCTCCCAACCTAAACTATCCTCTTTATGGTCCTTCCTCATGTACATCGAAGACATATAAGATAAGCATTCAAAAGCATTCATTTTGGAGTAGAAATAACTCTGAGTCTCTGGCGAAGATACTCAAAGGCTTCCAGTGGAAGCAATTTTGTAAAGTTGTATGCCACTTGGTTTTTTGTGCCCACATATTCAACTCTGATGTTCTTTTTTGCAACCCGTTCCCATAGAAAGTGATACTTGATTGAAATGTGCTTCATCTTGTAGTGCATCACTGAGTTCTTTGAGATACTGATGGCACTTGTATTATCACAATAGATTGGAATGATATCATCATACTCAACCTGCATATCTGTCAGAGTTTGTTTCATCCATAGAACCTGTGTACAACATGTTGCTGCTACTATATACTCTGCTTTGGATGTAGATAAAGATACCGATGATTGTTTCTTGCTTATCCATGATACTAAACACTCACCCAAGTAGAAAGATGTTCCACTGGTGCTTCGTCGATCATCAATGCAACCTGCCCAATCTGCATTTGTGTAGGCAATAAGTGATATATCATTTCCTTTTGGATACCAAAATCCAAAATCTTCTGTTCCTTTGAGATATCTGAAAATCCTCTTCACTGCTAACACATGTGATTCCTTTGGTGCTGCTTGAAATCGTGCCACTTGTCCAACTTCTTGCATTACATATGGTCTGGATGCTATCACATATAGTAGGCTACCAATCATTGACATGTATTGCCTCTGATATGTAGACTTTGAATCATCATCTTTGCTCAACTTGCAACTGGTTTGCATGGGAGTGATAACTGATTTGCAATCTTCCTTTCCAAACCTCTTTAGCATTTCTTTGATATACTTGGTTTGAGAAATAAAAATTCCTTGGTTGATTTGACGTATATGAAGACTTAGAGGGAAGGATAATTCTCCAAGTAATGACATTTCAAATTCATTCTGCATGTCCTTTGCAAATTTTTGTCTTAATCTGTCATGAGTACTTCAAAAAATAATATCATCAACATAAACTTCAATTAATAAAATACTATCTTGAGTTACCTTGATGTAGAGGTTGTGTCTGCAATTCCTTTTCTGAACCCTGCCTGCTGTAGATATTTATCCAGTCTAGAGTACCATGCTCTAGGATCCTGTTTTAGACCATACAAGGCCTTCTTTAATTGACACACATAATCTGCGTTATCTGACAACTGAAATACTTTTGGTTGTTCAATGAAGAATTCTTCTTCAAGTTCCCCATTCAGAAAAAATGATTTTATGTCCATCTGATACACTTTAATATTTTTGGAGCATGCATAAGCTAAAAACAATCGGATTGCTTCCATTCTGGAAACTAGGGAAAATGTCTCTTCATAGTCGATTCCTCAACCTATACATATCCTTTACATACCAATCTAGCTTTGTTCCTTGTAACCTGTCCATCTTCATTCAATTTATTCCTGTATACCCACTTTGTGCCAATCACATTCTTATCCTTTTGTCTTGGAACCAATTACCAAGTGTCATTTTTCTCTATTTTATCCAATTCTTCATCCATGGCCTTATTCCAAATTTCATCCTTGCTGGCCTCTTCAAAATAGGTTGGTTCAATCATAGATGAGAGTGCTAGGTGCGTTTGTTCTGGTGAATAGATTCTTCTTCTAGTCTCAACTTCTGCATCTTTGTTTTCGATAATCTGATATGAAGGATGATTCTTCTGTACTTGTTTTCTAGGTGTCTTTGGAGGCACTTTCTGAAATTTCTCTTCTTCTTCTGTCGGATCCTCTTCATCTTCCCCTTCTACTTCTTTTTCATCTTCTGCTTCTTCTTCGTAAATATGTTCCATTGATTCATTTTATTCTTCCTTTAATTCTTGTCTACCCGTTTCATCAATTGTTATGTTGATGATTTCCACAACTTTGTTCAATCTCACGTTGTAACACTTGTATTGTTTCCTTGTACTTGATTAACCAAAAATTACTCCTTTGTCCACATGAGAGTCAAACTTTCCCATTCTTCCATCTTCTCTTTTGATGTAGCATTTGCTTCCAAAAACTCTGAAGTGCTTCACATTTGTTGGTCTTCCTTTCCATAGCTCGTAGGGAGTTTTTTTAGTGTTGTTTCTGAGAATTACTCTGTTTTGAATGTGAACTGTTGTATGCACTGCCTGTGTCCAAAAGATATATGCCCATTTGGAATCCATTACCATTGTTTGAGCCATTTCCTGTACTGTCTTGTTCTTTCTTTCAACAACTCCATTCTGTTGAGGTGTCCTAGAAACAAAGAATTGCCTTTTTATTCCATGTATGCTGAAGTATTCCATAAATTCATTTTAAGTGAACTCTCCTCCATTATCAGATCTCAAACATTTGATTTTTGAATCCATTTCATTTTCAACCATTTCCTTGTAGACCTTGAAATTTTCAAAAGTTTCTGACTTATTCATGAGAAAACAAACTGCAGTCATTCTTGTATAATCATCAACTAATAACATAAAATATTTCTCACCTTTTAAACCCTTTGTTGTAGTTGGTCCAACTAGATCAATATGCACAATTTCTAGTGGTCTTTTCGTTGAATATTCTTTTAATTTAAACCTGGTCTTTGTTTGATTTCCTTGTTGACAATGCTTTTATAAAGTGTTGGTTGGTTTCATGATCTGGCACATTTCTCTAACTGTTTCCCTTTTGCTGACTTTGACAAGGTTATCAAAATGTATGTGACCTATTATTCTATTCCATAGCCAACTTTCATCTTCCTTTCCTAGGAAACACTTTTCATTTCCAATTTCACTTAATACATATAATTTGCTTGAAGTTCTCGTAGCTGTTGCAATCAATTTATCTGAACCTTATTTTATTATCTTGCACTTTTGTGAATCAAAAGTAACTTTATGACCTTGGTCACACATTTGACTCACACTTAGAAGATTATGTTTCATATCTTCTACTAGTAGAACATTTTCTGCCTTGGTATTCTTTTTCCCAATTCTGACTGTGCCTTTTCTAATGATTTTAGCTGAATCATCATTTCCAAAGGAGACTGATCCATCTTTTTCCTTTCTTAATGTAAGAAACCTATCTCTATCACCTTTCATGTGTTTTGAGCAACCACTGTCAACATACCAACCACATTTCTTCTTCTTAGATTGTAGAGCGAGTGTGCATTCTTCATTGCTATAATGATTCTGCTTTCTTATCCATGTCCTTTTCTGAGGTTCCTGTCTGTGACTGTTGTTGTTCTATTGTGGTTCTTTAGGAGGGACTATCATTCTGCAATCTTTGTACATGTGTCCAATTTTTTTACATTTGTAGCATTCCAGTTCAGTGCTCAAAGATTCAAACCTGTTGTAACTTATTCTCTGTGTTTCAATAGGTCTTCTTGGATAACCCTTTTGTATATGAATTTCAAAGTTGTTTATGTTCCTGTTGTTAGCTCTGCAATTCACAACTTTATGTCCAAAATTATCATATGCATAACATAAACCAAAAAAAATAGTTTGATACTTGGGAGTTGAAGATATTTTGAAAGGAGGTACTCTTAAGAATCCTTCTTCTTCCTGAGGCCTATCTGTTTATGTCGGTCATTGATTCTGAAATCTGAATCTTCTCGCTGGAGGAGAGCCTCTGCAATTTTCTTTGTAGACCTTCCTATCCCCTTTGATTGTTTCTGCATAGATTTTTGGATATGTTTCTTATTCTGTTGTTTTGGAGCTTGATCAATTTTCTGTCTGATTGTATCCAAGTCCAGACTTGTCATGATGAAGTTTTTTATTGTTGATAATGTCATTCAAAACTTTTAAGTTGTTATGCATATTTTTCTTTTGAAGATCCTTTCTTAATGTGACAATTTCTGCTTCCAAATTTCCAATGATCCTGTATGTTCCTTCTAGATGTTCTTTGAGTGCTTCTTCGATTCTTTTATCTTCTTCAATTTGAACCTTCAAATTTGTGATCATTTGTTCTAGTTTCTGAGTGTCTTATTTTTGTCTAGTTCCAATTGTAGTTCCTTGTTTTTCTTCTTTTCTCTTCTGATAACTTCTATGGCACACAACAATTCTTCTCGGTAGTCAACTTCTCCTCTTCATATTCTTCTTAGGAGTCTTCTTTATGAGAGTCTTCTATTGCCATGAATATAACTCTTTCTGTCTCACTGTCACTGACTTCATCTTCATCTGATGATGAGATGTCTTCTTTGATGCATAAGCTTTTCTTGAAAACTTTCTTTATGGTTCTTTTGCCTCTATATGTTTGTTTTCTATTTCAGCAACCTTCATCATTTCTCTTTTTCTTATGAGGACATTTGTTACAAAAATGACCTATACCATCACAATTAAAACAAATCAAAGGAATCTTACCTCTATACCTACCGTTGGTTCCCTTCTTCAATTTTCTGACAAAGTTGGCTGCTTCTTCATCATCTTCCGAGACGTCACTGTCGCTGCTATGTTCTTTTTCTTTTTGCTTTCCCTTTTTATTTGAACTTTTGTATGCTTTGAAGGTTGCTTATTTTATATATGGATTTTCCTATTTAGTTCTCATTTCATATGCTATGAAGATTCCATGTAGTTCGTCCATGCTTATTGAGTTTAGATATGCTCTTTCTTCTAGTGTTGATATATTAGGGTCAAATTTCATAGGAAGAGACCTTAGTACCTTTTGAACAATTAAAGATTCTTTGATTTCTTCTCCCAATCCCAAGATTGCATTTACAGTTTCATCGACTCGTAAAAATTAAGCTGAAATATTCTCATCTTCCTTCATCTTTAGTTGTTCGAACTGACCTTTGTAAGTTTGAAGCTTTGCTGCTTTGACTTTTGAATCTCATTCATAAATATTTCGAAGTTTGTCCCAAATCTCTTTAGCGTATTTACAATGTTCAACTTTGGTGAATACCGATTCTCCAAGACCATTCAGAAGTGAATTTATGGCTTTGGAATTATTCTGACCAAGTTTCACTGCTTTGTCATTTGTCGGCGGAACTGTTGGTGCTGTGTATCCATCTACAGTTGATTTCCAAATTTCAAATCCATGTTCCTGTACATATGTCTTCATCCTTATGCTACAAAATGCATACTTCTATCCATCAAACTATGGTCTTCCATTTTTGTACATGTTGTTGCTCTCCATGATCTACCTTTTAGTGGTTAACTGATTTCTGAAGGAACCTGGTCTGATACCAATTGTTGGATTACTGAGAGGGGGGGTGAATCAGTAATAGAGAAATCTAATCTTTTTTAACCATATAATGCAAGTGTTATATCAATGTAGCATTATCATCCAATATTTGCAGAGTAAATAAACAATGAACAAATGAACAATCATACACATACACAATACACCAATGTTTTTATGTGGAACCCCAAAGCGGGAGAAAACCATATAATGATTTATACTTTTGTATATACAAAAACCTTTATTGTGGAATGTGATGCCTCGGGAAATGGAATTGGTGTTGTTCTAATGCAAGAAGGAAGGCCTCTGGCTTTTGAAAGTCGACCACTCAAGGGAAAGGACTTACACAAACCCATTTATGAGAAGGAAATGATGGCAATACTACATGCATTGAAGAAATGATGTCCTTACCTAATAGGTAGGAACTTCAAGGTCAAAACAGATCATGATAGTCTTAAATACTTCTTGGAACAAAGACTATCTTTAGAAGAACAACAAAAACGAGTAACCAAGATATTGGGTTATGATTTTGAAATCGTCTATAAAAAAGGGAAGCAAAATGTTGTGGCAGATGCACTCTCAAGAAAGGATGAATATGTTGAGGCCTTTCTCTGTGCTATATCGATCATCTAACCCAATTGGATAATAGAATCAAGGGATGAATGGAAGAATGATGAAAAAGTGTGGACTCTCATTCAAAGGTTGCAACAGGATTCTAGTGCATCAGATACATTTACATGGAAAAATGATTCACTATGGTACACAGATCGCTTATATTTACGTAAGAACTCCCAACTCAAACAAAAGGTACTATTGGAATTGCACACCTCTCTAGTAGGAGGGCACTCAAGATTTTTAAAAACCTACCATAGGATCAATAAGGATTTTTTTTGGGATGGCCTTAAAACTGACGTTCAAAGGTTTTTGGCAGAATGTTTGTTTTGCCAACAAAATAAGGTGGAAACAATTAAGACCCCAGGTCTTTTACAACCATTAGCCATCCCAAGTCAGCGCTGGGAGGAGGTTTCCATGGATTTCATCATAGGTTTACCTAATTCTGAAGGAAAGAGTGTCATCATGGTGATTGTTGATATACTGACCAAGTAATAACACTTTTGTGCACTCTCTCATCCATTCAAATCTAGTACAGTTGCCACCACATTCATGGAGATAGTTCAAAATATACATGGCAGCCCAAAGATTATTGTAAGTGACAGAGATCCCATCTTCACTAGACATTTTTATACATAATTATTTTCTTGTTTGGGTACTCAATTGGCTCATAGCTCATCCTATCATCCTCAATCTGATGGACAAATCGATATAGTGAACAAATGTCTGGAAGGATACCTTCGTTTCTTTGTCTCCGATAAACAAACACAATGGTTCAAATGGTTACCCTTGGCAGAATGGTGGTATAACACTTCCTTTCATACTGCAACAAAAATAACACCATTTATGGCACTCTATGGATACCACCCTCCTTCCATCACTTCTTCTCTAAAATAAAAATCTAAGGTTAAAGCGGTGGAAGATCACATCGAGCATCAACAACAAGTTCCCCAAATCTTAAAGGACAACCTGACCATGGCACAAAATCACATGAAATAGAAAGCAACTCAACATCGTAGTGAAAGAAGTTTTGAAGTAGGGGATTGGGTGTTTTTAAGACTACAACCATACAAACAGATGTCCCTCAAGCAAGCCAAGAAGGATAATAAATTATCACCAAAGTACTATGGCCCTTATAAGGTGTTGCAAAATATTGGTACTATGGCATACAAATTTGAGTTGCCTACAGCTTCCCGAGTACACCAAGTTTTCCATGTTTCATGCTTAAAGAAGGTTATAGGTGACAATATCCCAGTTCAAACTATATTTCCAGAACTTGACAAGGAAGGAAAAATCATATTGGAGCTTGAAGCTATCATTGACACAATAATTTTCTAGTTGAGGAATAGATCCATTTTAGAGTATCTCATTAAATGGAGGAAACTACCGGCTGAAGATTCCACTTGGGAAGATGAGTCTTTTATACAGAATCATCCAGAGTTACTCAAGCGTTGTAGACAACACTTGTCTCAAGGGGAGGGGCATGTTAATCCATAAATATTGGCTCATTACCCCTTAATTGGGGCATATTACATTAATAATGTTATTCTATTTATGTCAGCTTTAGGCCATTAGTAATTATACCTCCTAGTCTAGTATATATACCAAGGAGACATTTTCATTTGGAATCATCTTGTACTTGAACATTTATGTGGGGTAAAAGGATCTTGCCCCCTCAAAGAGACTTATTATACGAAATTCTATCTTTTTCAAGGCATTGAGTACTTATTCTGAGGTTTTTCTATGATATATTGATATTTGGTTCTTAACAAGCCTGTTTTAGACCATACGAGACCTTCTTTAATTTATACACCGAATCTGCATTCTCTATCAAATGAAATCCTTCTAGTTGTTCAATGTAGACTTCTTCTTCAAGTTCCCCATTTAGAAAAGCTAATTTTACGTTCATATGATACACTTTAATATTTTTGGAGCATGCATAAGCTAAAAGAAATCAGATTGCTTCCATTATGGAAACTAGGGAAAATGTCTCTTCAAAGTCAATTCCTTCAACCTGTGCATATCCTTTACATACCAATCTAGATTTGTTCCTTGTAACCTGTCCATATTCATTCAACTTATTCTTGTATACCCACTTTGTGTCGATCAAATTCTTATCCTTTGTTCTTGGAACCAATTCCCAAGTGTCATTTTTCTCTATTTGATGTAGTTCTTCATCCATGGCATTATTCCAAAATTCATCCTTGTTGGCCTCTTAAAAACAGGTTGGTTCAATCGTAGATGAGAGTGCTAGGTGCATTTGTTCTGGTGAATGGATTCTTATTCTAGTCTCAACTCCTGCATCTTTATTTCCGATGATCTGATCTGAAGGATGATTCTTCTGTACTCGTCTGCTAGGTGTCCTTAGAGGAACTTGATGAAATTTCTCTTCTGCTTCTTTTGGATCCTCTTCATCTTCCCCTTCTACTTATTTTTCATCTTCCATTTCTTCTTTGTAAATCTGTTCCATTAATTCATTTTCTTCTTCCTTTAATTTTTGTCTACCTCTTTCATAAATTGTTACGTTTATGCTTTCCACAACTTTTTTCAATATCAGGTTGTAACACTTGTATGCTTTCCTTGTACTTGAGTAACCAACAAGTATTCCAATGTCCACACGAGAGTCAAAATTTCCCATTCTGCCATCTTCTCTTTTGATGTAGCATTTGCTTCCAAAAACTCTGAAGTGCTTCACATTTGTTGGTCTTCCTTTCCATAGCTCGTAGAAAGTTTTGTCAGTGTTGTTTCTAAGCATTACTCTCTTTTGAATGTGAAGTGTTGTATGCACCACCTGTGTCCAAAATATATCCGTCAATTTGGAATCCATTAGCATTGTTCGAGCCAATTCCTGTACTGTGCTGTTCTTTCTTTCAACAACTCCATTATGTTGAGGTGTCCTAGCAACAAAGAATTGCCTTTTTATTCCACGCCTGTTGTAGTAGTCCATAAATTCCTTTGGAGTGAACTCTCTTCCATTATCAGATCTCAAGCATTTTATTTTTGAATCCATTTTGTTTTCAACCATTTCCTTGTAGACCTTGATGTTTTCAAAACCTTCTGACTTATTCCCGAGAAAGAAAATTGCAGTCAATCTTGTATAATCATCAACTAATAAAATAAAGTATTTCTCACCTTTTAAACCCTTTTTTGTAGTTGGTCCAACTAGATCAGTATGCATAATTTCTAGTGGTCTTGTCGTTGAATATTCTTTTGATTGAAACCTGGTCTTGGTTTGCTTTCCTTGTTGACAATGCTTGCATAAAGTGTTGGTGGGTTTCATGATCTGGAGCATTTCTCTAACTGCTTTCCTTTTTTTGAATTTGACAAGGTTATAAAAATGTATGTGACCCATTCTTCTGTGCCATAGCCAACTTTCATCTTCCTTTCCTAGGAAACACTTTTCATTTCCAATTTCACTTAATACATATATGTTGCTTGAAGTTCTCGCAGCTGTTGCAATCAATTTTCCTGAACCTTCTTTTCTTATCTCACACTTTTGTGAATCGAAAGTAACTTTATGACCTTGGTCACACATTTGACTCACACTTAGAAGATTATGTTTCATATATTCTACTAGTAGAACATTTTCTGCTTTGGTATTCTTGTTCTTAATTCTGACTGTGCCTTTTCCAATGATTTTAACTGAATCATCATTTCCAAAGGAGACTAATAAATCTCTTTCCTTTCTTAATGTAAGAAACCTGTCTCTATCACCTGTCATATGTTTTGAATAGCCACTGTCAACATACCAACCATGTTTCTTCTGCTTAGATTGTAGAGCGAGTGTGCATTCTTCATTGCTATACTAATTCTTCTTTCTTATCCATATCCTTTTCTGAGGTTCTTGTTTGTGACTGTTGTTGTTTTGTTATGGTTCTCTAGGAGGGACTGTCATTATGCAATCTTTGGCCATGTGTCAAAAGTTGTTACATTTGTAGCATTCCACTTAAGTGCTCAAATATTCAAACCCGTTGTAACTTTTTCTTTGTGTTTCACTAAGCCTTCTTGGATAACCCTTTTGTGTATGAATTTCAAAGTTGTTTATGTTCCTGTTGTTAGCTCTGCAATTCACATATTTATGTCCAAAATTATTACATGCATAACATAAACCAAAACAAATAGTTTGATACCTGGGAGTTGAATATCTTATGAAAGGAGGTACTCTTATGAATCCTTATTC
>ML855825.1:16824-28061 GCA_009831015.1 Picea engelmannii | reverse complement strand
CAAAGTCCACTTTTACAGAACTTAGTTGATTAGTAACCGTATTAAAATCATTTAAATGATCTGCAATAGACCCACCTTCCGACATCTTCATATTAAATAATCTCTTCATTAGAAATACCTTATTGGACATCGAGGGTTTTTCAGACAATTTGGCCAATGCATCCATCAAACCCTTCGTTGTCTTTTCTTTGGAAATATTGAAATCCATTGATGTTTCCAGGCTCAGCCGTATCGTTCCTAGAGCCTTTATGTCAAGAATCTCCCATTCTTCGTCCTTTGTAGCCAATGGCTTCTTTTCTATTCCGCCCAATGGTAGGAATAAATCCTTCTGATATAAATAGTCTTCCATCTACATCTTCCATAACTGGTAGTTTTGGTCATTAAATTTCTCGACCCTAAACTTTCCATCTTCCGACATTTCTCCCACTCGAACTAGGAACCCTCTTTTCCTGCAAGTTACCTTTCGCTCTAATACTAGTTGTTCGAAAAATAGGACCGTGGAGCAATAAAATAAAACAAATGCGAAAAAAAAAAAACACAAAAGATACACAATACAATAGAGACACAGATTTACGTGGTTCACACAGTGTGGGCTACATCCACCAGATAAATTTCCAGGTCCTTCCTTTATTATTATCCAGCATATGAAGGGATACAACCTATAACAAACCCGTTGTAACTTCCTCTTCTTTCTCTCACAGTCTCCTATCTCATAATACAATATTCGCAATCAACCATAGCTGCAATACATTTCCCTCATAAAAGAGGGTTGCCTTCTAGGGAAAAAGACCCTAACATAATCTCTATCATTAGATTTGAGACCTTATAATGAACGGTCCAGATTTAAAATGAAATTACAATATACATTTACAAGGCAATTTTTCCTTCAGGGGCTTCGCCCCCAAACCCCCACTGGGGGCCCGCTTTCCCCCAGACCCCGCAGAGGGGGCACCCCCCTTCTGCACTCCCCTGCGTGGAAGAGTGTACATACTTCTGGGGTGTAAATATTTCACGGGGTATAAACACAGCTAAAAGTAAAAGACCTCTGAATCAGGAAGATAATCAGGCTCCACAACCAACACTTACCTGGGGCCTTGGACCCCTGAAGAAGTCATGTGCTAGCCTGGAAATAATGTTTGAGGAGAGTCCATTTACTGGTAGTGGCATCCTCCTCCCTTATTTCGTGGATAAGTAGAAAGAGTCTGGTCCAAACACTTCCTCTATTTTGTAGGGGCCTAGCCAAAGACTGTCAAACTTTTGATGCATTCCTGGTTTTTCTGTTCTTTTGTTCCATGGTAGAAATCGATCCCCTTCCTTGTGATGATACTATGGTAGATACGCGAGGTATTAACCTCCACATGTAACCCTAACAAGAATAAAATATTCTGGGAAGCAATAAGAACCCTAAAAGACTGAGACATAACCCTAGAAGTAAAATCGGCCAAAGAGAATATTTTAGATTAGGTATTTAGCCTCCAGAAAGAGAAGTCAACCCAGAAAACCTGGATAAAGGAGTATAAATATAAGACACCATAGCTCATTTGGTACACACATCTCACAACTACATAAATGTAAGAGTGTGCACTACAAAAACTGAGTAAGTGTGCAAGTCTGGAGAGTAGTTGCAGTTGCAGCTACTACAACCGGTATTCTCAGTTTAGGCTTGGACTTTTTATTGGTTATGGTTTGGAATTTATGCCTTGTGTGCTAGCTCTAGAGAGAGGTACACTACATTGATTGGATATTAGGCCTAGGGTTTTCTTCCAGAATCATTCTCTGTCAAGGTTAAGGTGCTCGGGGGTGGCTTCGGCCTATGGTTGGGTGACAATATTGCTATATTGTCTATGGTTAAACAAGAACATATATTATTTATAATAGTTTATGGGCCCACACTATCTTCAGATAGTATAACCACTGGAAGAAAGATTGGGAGGATTTTCTCAGTTACAGTTGCAGTCAGTTTTGGCTGTAACAATGAAACCCTAACCCTCTTGTTGAGGAACCTTAAAGTAAGATATTGAACTAATTTTTGAATAGCCTAGCACCCTAACCCATCGCACCTCCTAGTACTCTCAGCAAGCCAAGACTCCAATTTTGAGTTTTTGGTCAAAATCAAAGGTTGACCAAGTCAAATTCAAAGGTTGAAAAAGTCAAAGCAGTCATGACTTACTCTATGAAGTCAGAAAACAAGTTAGAAGGGGCTTCTAACTTCAAAGCATGGAAGACAATGATTTACCTCATCCTTGCCAAGAATAAAGTGTTGGATATCGTGAAAGGAAAGATCGTGGAACCACAATTTAAAGAAGGAAAAGAGAAGGAACCTCAGAACATTGCAGTTATGGAGAAATTCAAAGACAATGACATAAATTCCATGAGTATCATAGTGGACTCTGTAAAATACCACTTGATACCCTACATCTCCCATCTTGACTCATCTAAGAAGGTGTACGATTCCCTAACTAACCTCTTCTCAGTCAGAAACATTGGACAAGCAATGAGTCTAGAGAATGAGCTATGTCACATGAAAATGAATGTTGATGATAGCATAACATCATACCTTGTGAGAATATCTCAGTTAAGAGATCAACTACAAGCTATTGAAGAAATCATTTCAGAGAAGGAACTGGTAAATATAGTACTCAATGGTCTTCCCAAGACATGGGATGCATTTTCTACAAGCATGAACACAAGAAATGATTATCCCACATTTGAAGAACTTTGGACTTGTGGTGCACAAGAAGAATCAAGGATTAATGCAAAAGAGAAACCCCAAAAGAAATACGATGATCAAGCTTTCACAACAAGGTTCAAGAATTTTAGAAATAAGAAGAATTTTGGCTCAAGGAAGAAACCAAATCAAGAAAAGGATATGTCAAAGATACAATGCTTCAACTGTCAAAAATATTGTCACTACAGGAACCACTATCTTGAATTAAGAAAAAGGAAGGAAACAAACAAATCAACAGTTGTCAAAGAAAGGGAACCCTCAAAGAAGGCCAATCAGGATAAAACAGACTTCTTCTTCTAAGTCAAGGTAACAATATTATTCATAGTTCTTGTACATACCATGTTTACATAGTTTCTGTATATATCTTGCATATCTATTCCTAGAAGATAAGATGTTCAAGTGAAACAAATACCTATGGAAGAATAACAAGTTAAGGATTGCTATCACAATGACTACAAGTCAAGAAATACACATGAGAAGATGAATTACATTGACAATCCTTGGTAACAATTCCTGTGGAAGCTATTATATAAGTAACAATTGTCAGATAAGCTGAAATCATAATCAAACTTGAAGAGATCCAAAAGAAGTCAAAATAGAAATAAGTCATCAATCAAGAGAAAAATAGAAAAAGAATTGTGACACTTTGCAGAAGGAAATAAGGATGCAAACGGAAGAGTGGACTCTCTTAGATGGAGGGAGATGGTTACAGAATTCCAAAACAAGAGCATGCATTCATGCATGAAGCAATGATTAGGAGGGATCTGATCCTAAATGATATGATCCATAAAGGATTATGAAGTATTTTTCCTTGTTCCCATTGAAAGTAGAAACCATGATAAGCAACACATGTTCAGAAGAAGTCTTCTTTGAAAAGAAGCCTCAAAGTATTCTTGGTTGTCCATATACATCCATGATCCTATGATGAAAGGAAGAAGTTGGAATCTTCATGGTATGGAATCTATAGAAGACTTCATGGAACCAAGATCTAAAGTGAAACATGAGGAAGAACATGAATATTCCAAGAAAGAAAGAAAATCTAGAACAACGAGTTATTATATCGAGAATCAAAAGACTACGAGCTTGGTTTAAACTCACTAGAAGCAATCAAGCAGAATAAATGGAAGTTATGATGAAAAACAGTATATGTAAGAAATTGTGAAAAAGGGTTATGAATGGAACTGTTGCGAGATTCATAACGAGAAATTCTTCCAGAAGGAGGATAAGACTATGATAACATCTTGTTCCCATAAACCAGATACACCTCTATCTGAGATACTATATCTCTTGCAGTATCCATGGATTGAAGTTTACATCAGTTGGTTGTAAAAGATTGTTCTCCCAATGGAGAATTTGAGGAATAAGCTTATGTAAAGAAATCTAAAGGTTTTGAGATATACCAGAAAGAGACCTACATATGCAGATATAAGAATACCTTGTATGGATTCAATTGACTTGATGCAGAGTATCTCATATACAACAGAAGCGTGGTGAAAAATTTCTATGACAGAGATAGTGTATCAGAATAGTTACTCAGAAGTTTGGGATGATGGATTACTAATCCATGGAAAACTCTCATGATGACAGAATAAGTGTTACTTGAATATGTTTCAATTGAGCCTTGCCACGATGTCATGATCTAGAAGGAAACAAAAGTGTTGAATTTGACCATGATATATTGTAATGATCAAATCTATATGAAGCCTCCAGAGAAAACCAGTGTTCCATGACAGACCGAAGTTCATTGACATCAAGAATTACATTCTCCATGATGAAGTCCAGAAAACAGAAGCTTTTCTCCAATATATATCTCCACGGATGAGAAGATAGAAGATATTTTGGTAAAACCTTTGTCCAATATGAAAAGTTTGTAAGTCAGGGCTTGTGGAGACGACTTCCTTATTGAAAAAGGAAGAGATTAGTCCCAGGTTGGGAGGGAGCATTGATGTGTTATTGATTTATGGACAATCATTTTTTAGTTCGAAAAATGATCCAGGATTAGCAATTCCTTTCCAGTTAGGAAATTGATTTGAGATTTATGACAGACACACATTTTCCAATTCGGAAAATGGTCTAGATCGGACAATCATTTTCGTAATGAAAATGGTATAATAGATTGTTGATGTACCATAGACATTGATTCCCCTTGTGACCAGTGTGGGGGAATGGTCTAGGAAAGTCATTCTTCTTGGAATTCACTCTTAGTAGTGGTCAAGTAGAATGTTCTGCCTCACCGAGCAATCATTCTTTCGAAGTTCACAGTTGTGAGAAGTTTCAAATAATGGTCTGTTTTTTAGGTTGGTGCAAGACAGTCATTTCCTTAGGAAATGGTCCGGACAATCATTCCCTGGGGAAGACTCATTCTCTCAAGGTTGCACTATGTTTAGTTCCGGAAGAATGGCCCATTTAGGTCAATGGACCAGGTTCGGAAATTAGGGACAAGCATTCCCTAGGGAAGACTCATTCTATGTAGGTTTCACTATGTTTAGTGCCAGAGGAATGGCCCATTTAGGTGAATGGTCCAGGCTCAGAAATCAGGGACCATTATTCTTCTATGCTTGAGAAGAATAGTCCAGATAGCCCATGGATGATGTTTTACTTTCTAAGGGAAAATGTTCTTCCATATCTCACAGATGTTAGTGGAAGAATGACCCAGATGACTCATTTTATATCATCATATTGTTTCTATGCAGGTTGATATCAGATGATATGATTTCTATAGAGATTGTATGTCTCTGGATAGTAGATGTATTCTACTGTGGTGGATGTGTTCCACTGATTGTGACTATGTGTCATTGATTAAGTAGTCGTGTGCTACTTGGTGTGGTTGTGTACCACTGGATAGTAGTTGTGCACTACTATGGATAGACACAGTTGTGTTCTATTGAATGAAATTGTTTTGATTGCCATGAAGACTATCAGTATTGTTGAAAATGATTATCAACTAGATGGATAGTCAGTGTGCTAGTGGAAAGACATTCTTCAGGCAGAAAATGTTCAAGGACATTTATTCTTCTAGGACGTATGTTTAGATTAGAAGAATAGTCCTTGTATCCCATGGTGTGGCTTCCAACATCTGTTGGAATAGTTATTCATCTACGACATATGTCCGGATTAGAATAATGGTTCTTGTATCACTCTGTGGAGTGAGTGACTTATCCAGCTTCATGCTTGATTACTCAGATGGAATATGGATTTAAGAGATGATACAATTGATGCTATAAGATGATACTGATAGTGATGATGGTGCTCATGATTTGATCATGATATAGCCTGTGTGGCTATGATTATGCTACCAATTGAATGGCATGTTTTTTCTCAATACCATTACCTTCAAATACCTCAATAGCTAGGAGGGAGTGTTGATATTATGGTAGTTGCGGGAGGTATTAACCTCCATGTGTAACCCTAATAAGAATAGAATATTCTAGGAAGCAAGAAGAACCCTTATGCAAGAAGAAGCATCAAAGCTCCAGTTTTAACACTGAGCTTTCATTTTCTAAGTTCTACTTGAAGAAAAATTCAGATTGGCAACTGAACGAATTTGGAATTTCAGTGTGGCCATGGTGCACATTAAATAAGAATGCACAGATGTGCGCACTAATTATATGATATTGCGGGGTGTAGAACTGAAACTGTGAAGTAAAATCTAGTGCATGGGTATGCGCACTAAAATTTTGGGGTTGCACGAAACAAATTTGTGGTCCATGCACATTACTAATACACGATGTACATGTTAAAAATTGACATCGTGCATTGGTGTGTGTTGAATACTAATGTGCTTATGGGCTTCAGAAGAAAGGATTCTGACAAGATGGTGCAGAGTTTTCACGAAGTTGTCTTATGAATTCATCTAACAAATCTTGTTGCTTGCACATTTTGTAGAATTATCAGCGTTTAGAACAGGACATAATCAATGCAGAAGGTCAAAAGCATGGAAGATGCATAGAGGACTTACCGTATTGATGATGAGTTTGGTGATTTGTATGTCGGTTTGGGTGTTGATGGTACATAATCTAGGGAGGATTGCACAAATTTGATAGAAACCATAAAGGGACTAAAAAAATATGTCCAAATCTATAAAGCTAATAACGAAAGGCTTATGAATGCCAAGGAGCAACAAGATGACTTATGTTATCACATGAACTTTTCAGAGTGTTGTGGCCAGTCATCCAAGTATTTATTTAC
Organism: Picea engelmannii; assembly: GCA_009831015.1. Classification (NCBI taxonomy): domain Eukaryota; kingdom Viridiplantae; phylum Streptophyta; class Pinopsida; order Pinales; family Pinaceae; genus Picea; species Picea engelmannii. The sequence goes on along the minus strand of ML855825.1, from coordinate 21,145 downwards.
ATAGGACGTAGCCATGAGCACAAAGCGCAACACTCAGAGTGGTCTAATATGGACTCAAATCAAGGGAGCGAGCAGTTTCAATTTTCAGCGGAGGAGGTTCCATTCGAAGTTCAGATTTGTGGCCCTCGGGCGATCGGGATCATAAAGTTGCATGAAGTTTAACGTCAGAAAGAGGTCTGAAGTTGCGAGGTCAATCCTAGCCATTGGTACTGGAAAGGGTATGTGGCGAGATATCAGCATTTCACTAACTCAGGGAGTGGAAAATTCAAAGGGAAAAGTTGTGAGGACTCACGAAATGCGAACTCACAAGTTGATCTAAGTCGTTAGATCGAGGAAAGTCATGGACCGTCGATCTGAGGTGAGCGTAGAATTGGAAATTGGGAGAAGGGAGGTGAGTAGTCTTTCAACTTACCGAGACACAAAATCCCAATACGATGAAGATTAGATCTGGACCATGGATCTTATAAGGACAGGTGGCAGCCGATATGATGGTTCATGGAAGCGACTTTCGGGAGTTTTGGAAGGAGTCAAAAGCAAATAGATCTGGGTCGTCCAAACCAGAGGGGCACGTGGCAGCAGATAATCGAAATCATGATTTCGCGAGTCGAAGGTTTCAACATGGAGCAAGGCACAGATTCCCGAAACACAAAATCGTGAAGCGTCCAGGAGTTGGTCCCAAGGCCACATAGGAGGTGGGCCCAAGAAAAAAGGTAAGCACCCAGCGCATGATTGGTGACTTGGGTTTTCAAGGAAGCAATCACGGTCGTCGGATGCATAGCAGATCTGATTGTCGATCTGAATAGGGCCATTTCGCAATATCGGGTATCGGGAGATTGTAGTCATGTGATGTGAAAACCCCCAAAATGTGAAATCACGATGCACCCATGAGTTGGGCCCATGGTCACAGCCCGAGGTCATATGGAAAATGGGTCTAGGACAAAAGGTTGGTTCCCATAGCATAGAGTCGGCCAAGGTGGACTTCTGAGGAAGAAATCGCAGTCGTCGGATGCAAAGCAGATCCAGTCGTCCATATGAGTCAGTTGATTTCACAATATCGGGTATTAGGATATTGTAGTCAAGTGATGTGAAGTCCCCTGAAACGTGAAATCACTATGCGCCCAGGAGTTGGGCCCATGGTCATGGCCTAAAGTCGCATGTAGGAAAAATGCGGTGAAGGAGAAGCTCGCACCAAGAGCTTTGGGAGCATGAAGGAAAGGGTGTGGATTTCATGAGACCTGCACCAAAAGCTGAGGATGATCGTGTGAGTTAAAGAACGAGACCATCATGGTTTCAAGGTGTCAATTTGACTCAAAGGGCCACTAACAGTGTATGGTAGATCCCTGGGCGTTAAGCCTCATCCTGATCCCGATGAAGGTAATTAATGAAAAAAGGAGTGGTAGTTGAAACCTCGGCTCACTCCATAAATGGAATGTGTGGAAGGTTCGATCGTGGGGACTGAACCGTCAGCCTGTCGTACTCCTACGAGCAAATTTTCCTGCAAAGCCCATGCTGATCTGAGCTTGTGTCTGACAGAAGAATGCCTACATGGTTTGACAGAGAAGATGTAGATAGAAAGCCTTGAATGCAAGGGCACGATCATGCTCCTGGTAGTGGTGAATTTTTCTGAGTATAAATAGTTAGTTTTGATATTTTGTTAAGGTTTTCAAATGGTTGAGCAGAGATCCCATATTGTTATTCTTGTGATGTCAGAGTTGTTCTTTGGTTATGTAATCAATTTGAGACTTTCAAATTAATAGAAGTCAACCTCTTTTCATCTCTTTGTAAAAACTGTGCTAAAACACTCGGGCATGGAGGATCCAATCGAGGGTTGTTATGTTGTTGTAATGTAGGTTTGATTGCAGTGGTATCGTGACCGGTTTTAGTCAAATTCCTTGTGATCTTTTTCCCTCTTACATTGAATGGCTCGGGCATGGAGTATCCAGTCAAGTTGTTGTAGCTACATGGTGATGTAGGTTTGATCATCGTGTTGTTGTGACTGTGTTGTTTGGACATATTTCAGTGTCTAAAATTTGAGCTTAAGAGTGATCTTGAGTCTAAGGTTTTCTTCTCCAAGCTGCTTGAAGGCCTGATGCTCATAGTAGCCTTCTCCACCTTTCTTACTAAATCTTCCCTCTGCTCACACTTAAACTCAATTCACTGATTGAAGTTAGTTGTGGCCCTCACTTCCCTGTACATTTCTTGTCCAGTTCTATGTTGAACATCATTCAGATTTTGAGTTTTGTCCATTGAACTCCATCCATATAAAACCAACATCCACCTAAACTGATGGGTATTGGGATTACCTCCAATGCAATCTGGAGGTGAATTCTAGTGCTAACATTCTTGGCACTGTTGTCGGGGAACGAATTAAAGACTTTTCCTTGGGATAGAACGACAACGAGATTTTGATTTTGAAGTTGCATCAGACATCAGAACCATTGAAGATTTCAACTTGCACCTAGGGACTCCATAACCAAAGACTTCACTAGGGAGGATCTTGTTGAAAAAAAAAATGACCATATCGAAGGGAAAGACCAGGTATCAGTCTATGAGTTTTCTTCATGAAATCATGTTCTTCTTTATCAGCTCATTTATCTCTTTCCCTTCACATATAAAGAGGATTATCCTATGCTTTGTATATTCAGATGACAATGAGCCTTCCTTTATTAAGCCATCCCTGGAAGAAGAAGACATGCCCTTTTCTTTTGTTGTATATGTCAAGCATGTGTCTTCACCTCAGCCTACTAATAAAAGAAAGATATGTATTGCATCTCCTCTCGAAATTGATCACCCTTTTATCCCTGAGGAGATTGAAAATGATTCAGATCCTTCTCAGATCTCATTACCCCCTGTTATTTATGTTGAACCTTCCCATCCTCTTGTTGAATCCCATATTCATCCCACAAGTTTTCAAGCTAAGATTAGAGACGGGATGTTTAATCCTTAAAGGCTACCACATCACCTACATCCCTATCCTCTTTATTCCTTTGAGTATCTTCCTCGGTTTTCTGTGGAGGATCATGTTACAGCTGAGAGGCACTTGGGGGCCTTTGAGAACTGTATTGATTAGTTTGAGATCGTTCATGATGATGTTACCATGAGGCTATTCTCACATTCCCTGTCTAGATATGTTGTTGTGTGGTTTAGATTTCTGGAGGCCAGTTCTATTGGTTCTTGGACCAAGCTATGCCATGTTTTTTTAAAGTGTTGTGGTGAGAACAAATCCATTGATCAATATTTGTTTGAGTTTAATGCCTTAAGGAGAGGGGAAGAGGAAGCCTTGGTTGTCTTCAACATGAGGTTTTACAATTTTTATCATAGTATGTCTGTGGAGATCAGACCCACAGAGATTGTTGCCATGGTATGCTATGTCATGGCTCAACATCCAGAGCTTGTCCTTCTCCTGAGAGAAAGGAAATCTTCATCGTTAAGACATTTGTTTGAAGATGTTGTAGAGGTCGAAGAGAACATCAGGACTAGCAAGTGGGTTCATAGGCAGGCATATCTCGAAAATTTGCATGTACATGAGCAAGAAGATTGTCAATCTGTTTCAGATTCTGAGAAAGAAGACAGTTGTTAGAAAAATAGGACCGCGGAGCAATAAAATAAAAAAAATGCAGAAACAAAACACAGAAGATACACAATACAAGAGAGACATAGATTTACGTGGTTCACCCAGTGTGGGCTATGTCCACCAGAGAAATTGTCAGGTCCTTCCTTTATTATTATCCAGCAAATGAAGGGATACAACCTACAGCAAAACCCGTTGTAACTTCCTCTTCTTTCTCTCACAGTCTCCTCTCTCATAATACAATCTTCACCATCATCCATAGCCTCAATACATTTCCCTCAGGAAAAGAGGGTTGCCTTCTAGGGAAAAAAACCCTAACATAATCTCTACCGTTAGATCTGCGACCTTATAATGAATGGTCCAGATTTACAATGAAATTACAATATACTTTTACAAGGCAATTTTTGCTTTGGGGGTTTCACCCCCGATACCCCGCTGGGGGCCCGCTTGCCTCCAGCCGGGGGGGTAGGCCCCCCGGACCCTACAGAGGGGGTACCCCCCCTCTGCACTCCCCCGCATGGAAGAGTGTACATACTTCTGGGGTGTAAATACTTCATGGGGTATAAACACGGCTGAAAGCAAGGACCTCTGAATCAGGAAGATAATAAGGCTCCACAACCAACAATCTCCCACTTGGAGACTGATCTCAACAACTCCACCGCTGTTGTATATGTTGGACTCTGAACCTTCTTGGACCTGGAAAATTTCTCATCTTCATCTTCATTCTTGAAGACCAACTGAAACTGAGCA
>ML855825.1:0-12852 GCA_009831015.1 Picea engelmannii | reverse complement strand
AAACACAGAAGACACACAATACAAGAGAGACACAGATTTACGTGGTTCACCCAGTGTGGGCTACGTCCACCAAAGAAATTGCCAGGTCCTTCCTTTATTATTATCCAACAAATGAAGGGATACAACCTACAGCAAAACCCGCTATAACTTCCTCTTCTTTCTCTCACAGTCTCCTCTCTCAGAATACAATCTTCACCATCATCCATAGCCGCAATACATTTCCCCTAGGAAAAGAGGGTTGCCTTCTAGGGAAAAAAACCCTAACATAATCTCTACCGTTAGATCTGCGACCTTATAATGAACGGTCCAGATTTACAATGAAATTACAATATACTTTTACAAGGCAGTTTTTGCTTCGGAAGCTTTGCCCTCGAACCCCCACTGGGGGCCCGCTTGCCTCCAGACCCCCCAGCCGGGGGGATAGGCCCCCCGGACCCTGCAGAGGGGGTACCCCCCCTCTGCACTCCCCCGCGTGGAAGAGTGTACATACTTCTGGGGTGTAAATACTTCATGGGGTATAAACACGGCTGAAAGCAAGGACCTCTTAATCAGGAAGATAATCAGGCTCCACAACCAACAACAGTGAATATGAATCAGATATGGAACAACAACAAGGAAGTAGGTATGATTCACAGTTGGAATCATCTTCTTCAATAGTTGCATATTTTTCTAGGGAAGGAATGCATATAGATATTATGATCAGTTTCTAGAAAATTTTGAGCATGTAGCAGTAGTTGATTGCATAGATAATTGTGTGTTCTTGGCTGATCATAGTTATGATGTTATAGATCTTGTTGCACCATTATCTTGTGACCAATATTATGAAGAAGAAACTGCAATTGTTGATGATCAAGAGTTGGTTTCGAAAGAACAAGGAGGGCATTTATTTGCAAGCAGAGAGAATTTTACAGAGGATCAGCCTGGTCTTCTAAAGAAACTAGGATTATGTCACATTATTCATGATCTTGTGGCCATATACATGGAATGATACATTTCAGATTTTCTGAAATTTTCAAATTGCATTACTTCACCAATACTCACAGAGGAGTACGGTGTTATAAAATATTTCCAAGACCACACTATAGATCTTTTTCCTTTATACATTAAGGAAAAACATTGTGTGGAAATCATCCATCATGGGCCTACAGAAGACGTTGAGCAGCAGACCGAAGAGAAAAGCTTTCCCACGGGTCATGTTTATGATGATTATGAAGTTGACCCTTGGGAGATCCATGAAGAAGAAAAGGAGCAACAAGAGGAGCAGTTTATCGCCTACCCAGATCCTGTCAATGAGAAACCACCACCTGGGATCAGTCAACCTGCATCAGCCTTTCACCCACCTATGCTTGTTGGAGACATTCATCCCTGCGTGAATAGTTGTGGAGCAGAGCGGGATTTCTGCTACATATTTTCTGGAGTTTTCCACTTGGCCTATGAGTCGGTGAAAGAATACATGGAGCTGCATTTCCTTCATGCCTTGGAGCCACCTAGCGTTATCTCAACTTTAGACTTTGGAAGAAATTTGAAGGATGTAATCGTTCTGTTGTCATGGTTGTATCATCTGTTAGCATTCACTGACAAAGTAGAGGAGCTTCCAGTTAGGAAGTTACTTGAATGGCTATGCTGGAAATTTGCTTTCACCTAGCACTGTGTAAAAATCAATTAGTTTAGGACTGTACACAAATAATCTCCTTGGAGCATGTGTATTTATTTTTGTTTTTACTTATCGGCTTGTATTTTTTAGCATGATGTTTTGAGCTTGACTCCATAACCCAATAGATAAGGCTTTGGAACTGCGTGTTCTTGGTAGCTCGCAGGGAGCATGCCCTCCCTTGTGGAGCCAAATGTTATCACGTGAACTTGTCAGAGTCTTGTGGCCAATCATCCAAGTATTTATTTACATAGGTCGTGGCCATGAGCACAAAACACAACACTCAAAGCGGTATAATATGGACTCAAATCAAGCGAGCGAGCAGTTTCAGTTTTCAGCGAAGGAGGTTCCATTTGAAGTTCAGATTTGTGGCCCTCGGGCGATCAGGATCATAAAGTTGCACAAAGTTTAACGTCAAACAGAGGTTCAAATTCATGAGGTCAATCCTAATCGTTGGTGTTGGGAAGGGTACGTGGTGAGAGATCGGCATTTTGCTGACTCACAGAATGGAAAAGTCAAAGGGTAAAGTCATGAGGACTCGCGAAATGCGAACTTGCGAGTTGATCTAAGTCATTGGATCAAGAAAAGATATGGACCGTCGATCTGAGGTGAGTGTAGAATTGAAAATAGGGAGAAGGGAGGTGAGTATTCTTTCAACTTCCCGAGACATGAAATCCCGATACGATGAAGATTAGATTTGGACCGTGGATCTTATAGGGACAGGTGGCAGTTGATCTGATGGTTTGCGGAAGCAACTTTCGGGAGTTTTGGAAGGATTCAAAATCAAATAGATATGGGTCGTCCAAACCAGAGGGGCACGTGGCAGCAGATAAGAAAAATCGTGATTTCACGAGTCGGAGGTTTCAACATGGAGCAAGGCGCAGGTTCCCGAAATGCGAAATCGTGAAGCACCCAGGAGTTAGGCCTGTGGTCACAGCCCAAGGCCACATAGGAGGTGGGTTCAAGAAAAAAGGTAATCACCCAGCGCATGATTGGTGACTCGGGTTTTCAAAGAAGTAATCACGGTCATCGAATGCATAACATATCCGATCGTCGATCTGAATAGGGCCATTTCACAATATCGGGTATCGGGAGATTTTAGTCATGCTATGTGAAAACCCCGAAAATGTGAAATCACGATGCGCCCAGGATTTGGGCCCATGGTCACAGCCCAAGATCATATGGAAAATAGGTCCAGGAGGAAAGTTTGGCACATAGCATAGAGTCAACCAAAGTGGAGTTCCGAGGAAGAAATAACAGCCATCAGATGCAAAGCAGATCCAACCATCCATCTAAGTCAGTCGATTTCGCAATATTGGGTATCGGGAGATTGTAGTCAAGTGATGTGAAGGCCCCCGAAACGCAAAATTGTAATGCACCCAGAAGTTGGGCCCATGGTCATGGCCCAAGGTCGCATGAAGGAAAAATACGATGAAGGAGAAGCTAGCACCAGGAGCTTTGGGAGCACGAAGGAAAGGGTGTGGATTTCATGAGACCTGCACCAAAAGTCGAGGATGCCTGTGTGAGTTAAAGAATGATACCATCATGGTTTCAAGGTGTCGAGTTGACTCGAAGGGCCACTAGCAGCACATAGTAGATCCCTGGGTGTTAAGCCTCGTCATGATCCCAATGAAGGTAGTTAATGAAAAAAGGAGTGGTGGTTGAAACCTCGGCTCACTCCATAAATGGAAGGTATGGAAGGTTCGGGCGTGGGGACTGAACCGTCAACCCGTGGTACTCCCATGAGCAGATTTTTCTGCAAAGCCCATGCTGATCTGAGCTCGCTTCTAACAGAGGAATGCCCGCACAGTCTGACAGAGAAGACGCAAACAGAAATCCTTGAATGCAGGGGCCTGATCGTGCTCCTGGTAGTGGTGAATTGTTCTGAGTATAAATAGTTAGTTTTGATATTTTGTTAAGGTTGTCAAATGGTTAAGCAAAGTTCCCATCTTGTATTTCCTGTGATGTCAGAGTTGTTCTCTAGTTATGTAATCGATTTGAGACTTTCATATTAATAGAAGTCAACCTTTTTTCATCTCTTTGTAAAAATTGTGCTAAAACACTCAGGCATGGAGGATCCAGTCGAGGGTTGTTATGTTGTTGTAATGTAGGTTGGATTGCAACAGTATCATGATCGGTTTTAGTTAGCTTCCTTGTGATATTTTTCCCTCTTACACTAAATGGCTCGGGCATGGAGGATCCAGTCGAGTTGTTGTAGCTACATGGCGATGTAGGTTTGATCATTGTGTTGTTGTGATTGTGTTGTTTGGACATATTTCAGTGTCTGAAAATTGAGCTTAAGAGTGATCTTGAGTCTGATTTTTTCTCCTCCAAACTGCTTGAAGGCCTGATGCTCATAGCATCCTTTTCCACCTTTATTTATAAGTCTTCCCTCTGCTCACACTTAAGCTCAATTCACTGACTAAATTTAGTTGTGGCCCTCACTTCCTTGTACATTTCCTATCCAGTTTTGTGTTGAATGTCATTCAAATTCTAATTTTTGTCCATTGACATCCATCCATATAAAACCAACATCCACCTAAATTGATGGGTACTGGGCTTACCTCCAATGCAATTTCGAGGTGACTTCTAGTGCTAACAACTTCAATGTCAAGTTGATGCAAAGCTTGGAAAAAATAGAAAAGAAAATGGATAAGGAGACAGAGTCAAGTAGATCAAGAAGTCACAGGTCCCATGATGATAAAATAAAAGAAGAAAGAAGTTTTGGTAGGCATCGTCCTCACTTGCCAAATCATTCTTTTAGGAAAGAGCACAATAGCTCAAGCCCATCTTCTGTCAAAAATCACAAGAGAAGGACTGTCGTGGATGAGATATAGGGAGAAATGAATAAGATCAAGCCTCCTACCTTTGACGGTGAACAAAAAAAGGATGAATATGCAGAGACCCGGTTGATGGGTATGAGGAAGTACTTCCAGCTTCATAATTATTCTATGTAGGTAGAAGGGAGAATCACTATCTATCGGTTAAAAGGAAAAGCATCAATATGGCAGGATCAATTTGTGCAAGTGAAACACATTAATGAAAATAAAGTTACTTGGAGGGAGTTCAAAAGGTATCTCCAAAGGAAATACTTAAACAAGATAAACTATGACAAGAAAATGAAGGAGTTCTTTGAACTCAAGCTTGGAAGTATGAGAATAGATGAGTATGAAAGGAGATTCTTAGATTTTTTGAAATATGTCACATTCATAAAGGATGAACAAGTTAAGATTCAGAGGTACCTGAGTGGGTTTCCCTCATTGATCAGTGACAAGATACAATATGATGACCCTAATATGTTGGAGAAAAAAATAAGTAGCGCTAAGTGTCTCTATGAGAAACAAACGAGAAGACCAACTTTCCAAGAGGCTTGGGAATTCAAGATGAAGAGCAAGGTGGAACAAAGGAAGAAGGGGGCTAAGCCACTTTGTTTTAGGAATATTTCCCAAGGAAACAACCTATTCAATGTTGGGGTTGTGGCGGGGATCATATGCACAGATATTTCCCTAAAATAGGTGATAAAGTGAGGACTATGTACATTGTACAACAAGTTGCGACAATTGAGGACATGGGAAAAAATTTACCAAGGATTTACGCAGTGCTGGATAACAAGCAGGCTAAGTTTCAATCACACATGATTGAAGTGGAAGGTAATAATAATGACCAACCCATTGCTATTTTAATTGATTCATGAGCTATTCATAGTTATCTAGATCCTAATATGGTAGAAAGATTTCAATTGCCAAGAAGCAAGGTTGGAAAACCTTGGATGGTGTAGTTAGCTAGAGGAGAAAAAACGAAAATTAATGAGATGGTTAAGGCATGTTCGATGGAGATGAATGGACTACACACAAAGGATGATTTTAATATTATACATTTGGGCTCGTACAAAATCCTCATTGTTATGGATTGCTTGGACGAGCACCATTTTTTCCTGGATTGTTACAATAAGACATTCACATGCTTGGATGAGGAAGGAAACTTAAGAACAGTTCAAGGAATTCCAAGAGTTGTGACTATCATATAAATTTCAGCCTTGCAATTGAAGAAAAGTTACAGGAAAGGATGTCCAGTATTTGCAATGCACATGGAGGAGACACTTAAGGGTAAAGTGCCAAGTATTAAAGATTTCACAACACTGAAAGAGTTTGAGGATGCCTTTAAAGAGATATTGAGATTGCCTTCAAAAAGAGATATTGATTTCTCTATAAATATGATGCCTCGAGAAACACCTGTATCCAAGACTCCTTATAATATGAGTACACCAGAGTTGAAGGATTTGCAGATGCAACTTGAAGAGTTTATGAAGAAGGGGTATATACTCCCAAGTGTTTCGCCTTGGGGTGCCCTAGTATTGTTCGTGAAGAAGAAGGATCGTACACTGAGACTTTGTATTGACTTCAAGCAGTTGAAGAAAGTAACAATAAAGAACAAGTATCCTTTTCCAATGATAGATGACCTTTTGATCAGTGGAGGGGCGTGAAAATATTTTCAAAGATTTATCTCAGATCTAGATATCATCAAGTGAGAATTAAATAAAAGGACATCAACAAGATTGCCTTCAAAACAAGGTACCGACATTATGAGTTCACAGTGGTGTCGTTCAGATTGTCAAATGCACCATTTATCTTCATGTGTATGATGAATGGAGTTTTCAAAGAGTATTTAGATAAGTTTGTCATTGTATTTCTGGATGACACACTTATTTACTCAAAGTTTGAAGAAGAGCATGAACAACACTTAAGGATGGTACTGCAAGTATTAAGGGAGAATCAACTTTATGCAAAGTTGATCAAGTGCTCATTTTACCAAAGGTAGATTCATTATTTGGGTCATATTATTTCCAAGGAAGGAATAGTTGTCGATCGGGGAAAGATAAAATCCAGTGAGGAATGGTCGACACCAAGAAATGTTGCAGAGGTAAGGTCCTTTATGGGAATTGCGAGTTATTATAGAATTTGTATTGAAGGATTCTCATAGATTGTGCATCCAATCACATCTTTGCAAAAGAAAGGTGTGTGATTTGAATGGACTCCAGATTGTGCAAGGAGTTTTCAACACTTGAAAAGTTTGTTAACAAGTGCGTCGATTTTAAGAATTGTTGATCCAGATGTAGACTTCATTGTGTGCACATATGCATGCAAGGAAGGACTCAGCGGAATCTTGAGTCAGAATGGACATGTGGTGTGTTATGAATCAAGAAAGTTAAAAGAACATGGAAATCTATATGTTACTCATGACTTAGAATTGGCAGTTATAGTGCATTCCTTGAAGATGTGGTGACATTATCTCATGGGTAAAATATTTGAGTTGAGAACATACCATAGTGGTATGAAGTATCTATTTGGACAACCAAGTTTAAATGCCAGAAAAAGTAGGTGGTTAGAGTTCCTCAGTGAATATGACTTTGACATAAATCATATCAAAGGAAAGGAGAACAAGGTTGTTGACACACTTAGTAGGAGGGTGCATAAAATGCATGCTACAACCATTAGCATGTATCAGTCATATTTATGCGACATAATTTTAGAAATTTCCAAATTAGATCTGCGCTATGTGGACAGAAATGTGAACTTACAACAAGGAATGTTGCAATATAAGTTTGAATGTTATGAGCTAACAGAGGATGGAATCCTCATGTATAGACACAGTCTATGTGCCAAATGATGAAAAGTTGAAAAATATAATATTGTTAGAGATGCATAAGGTTCATTTTGTTGGACATCGGGGCTATCAGAAGACAATTGTCGCGGTAAAAAAAGAATACTATTGGCCAAGTATGGAAAAGGAGGTAGCTTATTTTATTGCTAGATGTCTAGAATGTCAGAAGGTCAAAGCTGAGCACAAACATCTAGCTAGTTTGCTACAGCCTTTGCCTATTCCTAAGTGGAAGTGGGAAGTTGTGACCATGTATTTCATTACTAAGTTGTCTAGGACTGCTAAGCATCATGATTATATTATGGTGGTGGTGGAAAAGATTACTAAATCTGTCCATTTTATTCCAGTGAAATTAGTGCACAAGGAAGCCAACATTACTAAGATATACACGTGATAAATTGCTAAGCTATAAGGTGTACCTAAGACAATTGTGTCTGATAGAGATTCCAAGTTCACCTCGAACTTTTGGAAAGGGATAATCAAAGGATTTGGAACAAATATGAACTTTAGCACAACATATCACCCTAGGATAGATGGTCAAACACAAAGAGTAAATCGGGTGATTAAAGATATGCTCAAGATGTATGTGATGGATAAACCATCAAAATGGGAAGACTACCTTCACTTGGTAGAGTTTGCTTACAACAATGGGTATCGGGAATATTTAAAGATGAGCCCATTTGAATCACTTTGTGGTAGAAAATGCAACATGCTAGTGAGTTGGGACAACCCAGCAGACCACGCAGTAATTGGGCTAGATTTGTTCCATGAAATGGAAGAGAAGATGGTAAAGACAAGGAATAATTTAAAGGTTGCCAAAGACAGGAAGAAAATTTGTGCAGTTAAAGGGATAACCCAAAAAGAATTTAAAGTGGGTGACTGTTTTTTTGAAAGTGAAATCCAGGCGCAGTTCCCTGGAGTTGGGGTATTGTTCTAAGTTAGTAGCGCGCTACTATGGGGCATTTGAAATTCTAGAGATGATTGGTCCTATCACATATATGCTTGCATTGCCTACATCCTTGTGTATTCACAATGTTTTCCATGTGTCATTGATTAAAAAGTGTATACCTAATGCTAATCATATTATTGATTGGAATGTGATTCAAGTGGAGCTAGAAGGCAATTTTCGAGTGTGACCGATTTTCATATTGGATCGGAAAATCAAGCAACTCTGAAATCGAGCCATGGAGTTGGTAAAGGTCCAATGGAGTAGGTAAGGTCTCGAGGATGCAACCTGGGAGTGCAAGGATGTTATGCAGATAGAGTATCCACATCTTTTTGAAGATTTTTGAAATTTTGCATGTACATGTGTATATGACGCATTGATGACAATGCACAAATAAGGGGGAGGGGAATGTAATGTCCATGATCCGAACCCTTTGTAATTGTACATATAGGATGGTGAGTTGTTGGTACAAATTGTAAGTGTAAATGTACATATAGGTTGGTGAGCCGTTAGTACCAATTCTAAGTTTAAATGTACATATAGGCTGGTGAACCATTGGCATTAAGTTTTGGTGTTGCATACACCTCACTAGTTCGCAAATAATTTATATCAAAGACATGTTGCACACATTTCACAGTGTTGTGCGCACTTGGGTAAGTGTGCACATTTCACAGTGTTGTGCACACTTGGGTAAGTGTGTAGGAATGACCTTACAGTGCATACCAAGCCGACTTTTATATATGATTGTATATGTATTGAGGTCGATGCGCCTGTGTGATTATGAGGTTGGTGAGCTGGGACGCAGATAGGCCAATGCGCCTATCCATATAAAGTGTAATCATACTCAATCATTAATAATATTACATTGCTACACACAGAAGACTCAAATGAAAAGAGATGGGGGGATGACTTCACCAGAAAAATGAAAAAGGTGGCACGACTTAAGTCTTAGGGAATATTCTATTAATATTTATGGAAAAGTGTATGTTATGGATAATTGTTTTATCCAAAGTTCCCGAGGGTAGGGAACAAGTCACCAAGTGGCTTAAGATAATTCTAAAGGTGACAAGTGTTGATTTTAAGGCATGTAATATATATTATTGAGCCTTGGTGTATTTTGGGGAAGAACTCATTAGGGAGTTTATTCATGATTCACTTTCTTGTGAGCAGAAGGGGGTCGGACTAGTAAAATATGATTATTACCTTATCTATAGAGAAAATCCTATAAGTGTTCTATATTTTGTAAATCGAGTCTTCTTGTTAAAGAGGCAGGTTTCCAGGCCCATGAGCAGTCTCTCTGGATGAGAGATTTTCTATTGAAGAGGTGGGTTGTCAGGTCTGTGAGCATACTCTTTCGGTGAGAGTTTTGATGGGAATTGTTTCCTGGTGCAATGGGCATTAGTTGTAGGGCTCAGAGACTTCTTTTCCAACTTATTGTTGGTAACCCTGTAAGGGAAGTGGGGCAGCCGAAAAACTATTCAGAAGAGAAGGGGAACACTTCCTTGGTGTTTCAGGTGTGTGGGGAATGAGAGACTATAGGATAGTTGCAGCAACGAGCACCTTGGAATGAGAAATTCTATTGAGTATCATACCTTAGCATGTCACTAGGAACCATTTTTTCTCTGGTGGAGTTAATCCCCAGCTCGGGGGTGACCTGTTGCTGAAAGATTATGAACAACTGAGTCTATGGCTAGGAGGAACGTTTGAGTTATGCGCACAGTTGGTGACTTTCATAAAATATAAGTGTCTTTATGTGCTTGTCTCATTTTCTATGTGCATATTTATATATATTTGATATGGTTAATTCTTGTATGTTGTCGCATATAAGTAATTGATGACATTATGTTTAATGTTGCTTGTTGATCTCAAAATAGGGGGTTGACTTGTTTTTCTATGCAAGCACCCTCTACTCCATTAAAATAAACTTCAAGACCTTGCTCAATGTCTTAGTTGGCCAAGAGGTTTTACGTGTCAAGTTTATGCTTCTTTTAAATGTTTATGTGTGAGGTCTTTGTAAGGTTAAATATGTGGTTTAAATAAATACACAGCAAACATAACTTGCAGCAAATAAACCAGCAAACTCACAACAAAGACAACATGATAAAGGAGTTCACCCCCAACTGGGCTACATCTCCTTGAGCCTCCATCAATGGACTAGAATCTCTGGGATAAAATCCAATGGATTTATTGACTATACAATTGGGTTCAAAATACATAAAAACCCCAAAAATGACTAATAGAACTCTGAAAACGGATCATGGCTCATCCAAGCATGACCTCTTCTACATGTGGCCTTGAGCTTGTGTGAGATTCCTTGTGGAAAAAACACATGTAAAAGTATTTAAATGCCTCTGAAACCTGTCTCAATGTGTTTATAGCATAACAATTAGTCAAAAAAGACTATTCAGTCACAAAAAATAGACTTGGGCTCATCTGAGCATGACCTCCTTCAATGGTGGTCCTAAGCTCCCTAGAGCTCCCTAAAACTTCAATGGTGTAAAACTTGAAAAAGAAGTCTCCAAATGCCTTTGAAAACTATTCCAATGGATTCATAACATCCAAAAAACCCTAGCTGGGCTTTTTCGGCACCTCATTTGGCCAAAAGATGAAGAAGTTAGGTCTCCTACCATTTTCCTCCTTCAAGCTTATTGTCTTTGGTTCGCCAATTCGCACCTCCTATGTGAGTAACCTAGCTTCTGGGCGTTTCCCATGCCTAAACCCAGCACACACATGCATGCCTAAAAAACACACCAAATTGTAGAACCGTTAGCGGACCTAGCCCCCAATTCGCGTAGGTGTTGGGCGCATGGGGCCATGTGGCCAAGTTGTTAGCGCATAAAAGGCTCCAATGCCCAAATGGCATGAGCTTCGGACAAGTGTCGGATGTGATCGTTTGGGCACGTGCAGTTCTAGATAGGCATGGTCACATGGTGAAAGTGCTATCGACCCCGCGCCCTGGAATATTTAAAAACTTAAATAAGTTCAAAATTATATAGTGTTAAGAAACATTATGGTAGCGCACCGGTTGGTGGCCTTTTCCAAGACTCTTCCCTGCCTGGAGGTCACGAGGTCAAGTCCTGTGGACTCCAAATAATTTTTCCATTAACCAACAAAAGGGGGTGCCATGTGGCAGCCCACGACTGGGCAAGTGGCACCATTTCATTCACACAAATGAGGACATGTGTTGACATTCGATTCACCCAAGTCAGCATCATGCCATTTCAGCTGCTGCCACATCATCTGTACGGTCATCCACGTCAACGTACGGCCCCTGCCACATCATCTGTACGGACTATACAGTCAACATTTTTTTCCTGTTTGGAAAATCGGACAGAACGTGATATCTCACTCACACAGTGTCTGTTTGAACCCGTTCGAATTGCGTTGGGTTCGTGACAACGAGGCCTACGTCCCTGTTCATTTTGAAGCGATTCCGAGCACTTTAAATTTTGAGCAAAATTTTGACCCCTGGTCCAAATTCTTATCACACCTTCCCACTGAAAGGATTTTGGACCCACAAAAGCTGATGATTATCTACATGAGCTTCAATACTCTTCTGCTTCCAATTTCTATCAACTGATTCTACTTGAAAAGTCTTTTTGACAATCACATGGGTACCATGACATGCCTTGCATTGCAACTGGCTATGTCCCTCAACCACTGTTCTCTGGTTGTTGTTGACCCACTGTTCTCTCTGTGCTTGGAAAGATGCCAGCCTTCCCACTGAGAATCGAGTCCCTCTTGTAAACTCTTTGGCATCAACACAATCCATTCTACAATGACTGCAAAAAGTTTTCATGCGACATCTTGTCACAAACCAAGAAAACCATCAATCTTGAAAACAAACTTGATACAAGACTAAAAATGATGCCAACAAAATCTTTTTGCTCTTCAAGCAAAGGGTCGCATCTTGTACTTCATCAAAGCACATGGCATTTTCCTGCATCTTGGTGTACTCAATATTGACTTACAAGTCAACAAACACCATCGACTCAACATAAGTCGAAGAACATGATCGACACAACATAGTCGTCAAGACAACATCAACACATGTCGAGACTCATTTGAAACATATTGACACTCGCAATGACAAGTCGACATTCATGATACACAACCATGTTACAATCATGAGTCACTCACAATGAACTATCACAAAGTTCATTGTTTACACATACAAAATCACATGCATGTGCATAGCTCTTCAACTCTCCTTCAAGTACAAACATAAGTACATAAACCCAAAAACATGTGGGTACATAAGAGCTGAAATGAAAAGCTATAAATGGCTGCAACAAGTGAGTATCATACCCCTCTTTTACATCCTCCTGGCAAAGTTGTGCAACAAAAAGAATGCCTTCAAAAGGATGCATTCACATGCAAACTTCCATCTTACAAGTTATGATAAACTGTTGCAACTTGTCATACTTTCAACAGAAAAGCATACATCAAGCTGAAATATGCATCTATAAACAGAGAAATGCAAGCCTTACTTGTTCAAGAAATCCAACCATTTCTTACCAAGCCAATTCAATGGTGACTTTTTCTACTGAACATCGTCTTCTTGTGAATCATCTTGACTCACATCAATGATGGAATC
>ML855824.1:7713-29516 GCA_009831015.1 Picea engelmannii | reverse complement strand
GAGATTGTGCTTTATCTCCCCTCTCTAACACTAAAAATGCCCTAGGGCCCACCCACAAAGCCAAAAAATAAAAAATAAATAAAAAAATAAAACAAAAAAAAAAACTTTTTCGGGCCAAAAATCGGGGAGCGCCCGCGTGGGTTCGGGAGCGCGGTTCTGGGAGGATCGGGAGCGCGTCCTGTAGGCTCGGGAGAGGACCGGGAGCGGCTCGGGAGCGCGAGGGAGTGTGGCACTTCGAAAAAAAGCAGGGAGCATGGGGGACAGGTCGGGAGCGTGTGGGGGAGCGCGGTTCCGAGACGCTCCCGCTCGGAGCGCGGTTCGGGGTCCGAACCGGGGGGGGGACGGTTCAGCAACGCTGCCATTAACACTGTTGAATCACATGTTATCCATATGGATTGCTATGATTTGATCGTCAGTGCATCATATCAACTCAATGTAAGGATACGTACAATATCTACTATAGAACTTGTATGTTGCAATAGGATAACAAGGTGTACAGATTTACATCTTTGTTAGTTAACTCATAGGTTTATTGCCAAAAGGAATTCCAGTAGAACAAGCTTTCTCATTATGTTGTCAAGAAGAGTAATGCATAGAATGACAAACTTGGAACTACATGAGCTTTTCAACATCTCCAATAATTTGTTCTACACTAGTGCTTACACTTCCTAGCATACAATACCCTTTTTTCGTAAGCATTGTTCTTGCAAAAAAAAGGGCATGCAATGATTTACCATTTCCAAATCCTTCAACATCATAGGGGGTTCCACCCTTGGTCCAAGAACTCTATAGTTTTCTCTCCCTTTGCTAGAAGATGCATTGCTCTGTACCCAAACCAAAATAACACAAAGATGTGGTTGTGTTAACCCCCAATTGTACTTGTGAAACTGGAGGGTTAAGATCCAGTGAGATTACATCACACTGGTCCTGTTATCCCCCCCCCATTGTTAGGGATAACTAAGGAGATCATGTCTCGAGGCCCTCAGGTTGCAGACATGGAGTATCGAGAAGTAGATGAGCAGGAAGAGCCCATATATTACCACATATCACCATTTGATCGATGGCAACAACATCCACCACACTAACTTGGCTCACAGAGGACAACAGGTATTGCTCCATGAGGTAACAAGTCCAGTGTTGTTGTAAGTGTCATTCTGATAAATGAAGCATTTGAACATGTTGCAAAAGGTCCTGTTGACCGCCTATTCAGCTAGGGGTCAACTCATGTACCATGAAGTATTTATCTATGTTCCAGACAGTATTGGTTCTACTTGGGCATTGGATGCCCCAACACAATTTTTTGTAAACGAAATTTCTGCACCCCTGCGCGGGTTAATAATGTAATAAGTCGGCATGAGTCATAGTTAGGTCAGGTACCTTGGGATGTTTTCATTAAGGGAGTTCCTTTCACCGAGGGTTTTTTATCCTCGGGTTGTTAGCCGGGCTCCCGGGCCTGGTTGACTTCCCTTGAGTTTTTCCCTCCACACATGCAATAATTTCCTCCAAAGTGGTGAACGACGTCTTAATGGTCTCGTCCTTCGGTAACCTTTGTTTAGGAATGATGTAAATGAGCATGCCAGACATTGTAGAAAGTTTCGCGGAATTTCGTCGAGTCTAGATAGGTTTTTTTTTAATTAATTAAATTATTAATAATTTAATTAATTAATTATTTTTTTGAGCTAAATGATGTAAAAACTCGGTCTTGGGATTTTTGATAAGGGTATTTGTGTTCAAAAGAAATGGAACGGCACCCCCTACACCCATAGACCAAGTTTCAACTCAGTCGGACAAGTTTTACTATGTCTTAGTCCGCTCAGAGTCGGAGTCAGTCCAAAACAACAATTTTAATTGCTAAGGTGACATTAGTCAAATGTCAAAAAAAAATTTAATTTATGAGTTAATGAGTTAGTGGTAAGGTGGCAATGAGCAAGTTAGACCCCCCTAACCTACCCAAATCCATCCTAACCACTTGAAACCTTAATCTACCCATTTAACTTACCTTTTCACCCTTTTTTCCCTTGCCCTAAGGGGAAAAACGACCCTCACTTACCCAAACTTTAATAAACTCAACCTAAACCTTAGAAACTTCACTTGAAGTCTTGTGTGGGCCCCTCATATATGAGGTGCGCCCTTTCTAAGCCTCCACTTCATCATTTGATGGACCCCACGTCCCATTCCTTTGCTTAGATGGCGCCCCTCTCTCCTAGCTTGCGCCCTCCCCTCTTAACTCACGCCCCCTTCTCTTGCCAAGTCACACGTTGGAGCTTTGGCATGTATTGTGGGCCCCTCTCATGAGAGGTGCGCCCCCCCTAGCCACTCTTCTCACTCCTTTGAGGGCCCACGCCCTCCACATCATCAATCCAAAACCCTAAACCTAAGGAGGGCACCCCCACCATAGAGATTCTCACTCTCTCTCTCAAAGCTACACTTGGCATCAATCCAAGGCCCCTCACTTAGCCTCTTTGGGTATAAATGAGACCCCTCCTCACTCATTTTCTAGACCATTCTTTGAGCTACTGTTATGCTGCTGAAATTTCATCCCACTCTCTCTTGCTCTTGCCACCAAGCCATCCATTCATTTGCTCTTGAGAGTTTGCTCTCACATTTTGGAATAATAGAGAAAAGCTTTGGAGGATTATGAGGAGATCTTTGATTATTCTGGATTTCTTCTACATATGAGGTGATATTGTGTCTTAGTTTTTTATGTGATCATTGGTAGTAGATCTTGAGTTGAATTATTTTGCTTGGGTAGGATAGCTTTGATTATTCTGGTTATTCTATGTGTATGTTGGGTAGCTTAGGGTTTGCAATTATTTCGCTCTAAGTTAGTCTCAATATCACTGTTTATTCCATGACTCACATCATTTTCTAAGTTTTGCAGGTCACTTCAAGAGGATCATTGGGATAGCATCCGGATGGAGCCTACCCTTGACTCTCTCTTAAACTCCTAGCTCTTTCATATTATCCATTTTATTTCTGCATACGTTTCAGCTTGATTTCAGCACTCTAACTCTCTTAGATAGGTCAATATATCATCATTTTTCTTGCAGATTTTTGTGTGGGAATTTTCTGTGTTAAAGCATAAAGTTTCCTCTAACTTTTGTGGTGTTTTTTAGCATTTCCAACAAGCTTTTGCTTGCTGGTTTTTGCAGGAACTTACCAGCAACAAGGGGAAACTCTGCCCAAATTCGTCCACAAGCCTTCACCAAAGAATATCTTCATTTGGGTAAAGATTTTCCAACTCCTCCTAGTGTAAATTTGTATATTTTGTACTATTTCACTCATTTTCTTGTATATTTTAACATACTAACTTATTGCCGACACCTTGGGAGTGTGCTTGGCCTAGCCAACCCCCCAAAATCGTCTTGGCTTTAATTTGTTGTTTCATTTCTAAGTTATTCAATAAAAAAAAATTTATTATTTTGGTTAATATTGCTAAGATAGTTTCTGCCTGAGCAGTCGGCCAGGAGCCTACCTGACATTCTCTCTCCCCGGCTCTCTAGCGCTAGAGAACGAAGGTTGAATGCCCTGCTTTTCTGTGCAGTTATATCTTAGGGATATTAATCTAATGTGCCGGCACCTTGGGGGAGTCATCCCCAAAATCGCCTCGGCCTAAGGGAAATTTATCTTTGATTCAGTTTTTGTCTTTCATCTTTGCCGGCACCTTGGGGGAGTCATCCCCAAAATCACCTTGGCTTAAGGGGAAACCAACATTTGATGGTTTACTTGTTTAGTATTTGGAATATCTTTTGGTGATCATCATTTGCAAATCATCTTAGCTTTAGATATCTCATTTTATATGCTCACGTCCTACTTCTTTCTTTTTGCAAATCAATGGTTTATGCTGATGATGGAGTAATGTGGTAATTGATGTCTTAGAGCTCACAACCTCTTTCATGTTTTAAGCACCCCACGTCCTAGTTTACTTGCAGCCACGTCTTACATGCATATTTGATCTCACGCTTATGGTAAAAATTGCACATGTTAAACTTGTTTTAGCTCACGTCCTGTTCATGGTTTAAGCTGCTTTGATGCTCACGTCTTATTCATTGTTTAAGCATTCACATCCTAACCTTGTTGCAAACGTTCTTTACATCTATTTGGGTTAAATGCTTCACGTGTTACACATTTTAAAGCTCACGGCCTCACTCTTGTTTTAAGCATTCACCTCTTGGAGCTCACGTCTTGGTTCATAGCTTAGGCATTTATCTTTATTAGCTCACGTCTTAGCTTGTGGTTTAAGCACTCTTGTATTAACTTTGTTGCAAGCACATCTCACATATGATCTCATGCTTATTTTGTTAATGATCCTTATGGTTTAAGCATCTGAAAATACTCACGTCTTTCATTCATTGTTCAAGCACCCACGTCTTGCACATTTGGTATAATGCTTATGGGTTAAATGTTTGTGGTTTAAGCATCTTAGAGCTCACGTTTTGTCAATGGTTTAAGCATCTTTATTTCAGCTCACATATGGTTATGGTTAGGCACTTATACCTTATGATGTTCACGGCTTAGTTCATTGTTTAAGCATTCATATCTTAACTTTATTTCGAGTGTTCTTTATACACGTTCATATTATGTTTATGGGTTAACACGTTACGTTTGAACATCTATGCGCTTTAGTTATCTCATCTTGTGGGTTAAGACATATACATTCACAGTTTATATTCTGCAAGTGCTCAATCTTCATTTCTGATATTCAGTCTTACCTGTTGAATGGTTCATGTGATGATGTGTTGATGGTACAACATTGTGCAGTATTTCCTTTACATTTTGACATGTTGATGGTGATCTGATTACACACTGCAAGCATCGTTTCACATACTTTTTCTCACGGCCATGCGCTAAAAAGATAATTTTTGAGGTCCTAAAACTCTCCTAAAAGCAACCCAACACACCTAAAGACCCACCCGCGGGTCCTAATAAATTTTAGTAACATTTTAGGGGCCTCATTCATCTGCCTCCACCATCTAAAACAGGTTTGAGGGACAGTCCAGGCGGTAGTGGCAGGGGACTGTCCCGTGGTTTCGTTGGGGAGATCCCGTGACTGGACTACCTCTTACTGTGCGGGCTGACCTTGGAAGCTAGGGTAGGGACTCGTAGCCCTACTATCTTGAGCACCGGGCAGTCATTTGGCCAAGGGAGGAGGAAGTTTGAAGCATACACCTAGTTAGGGGGAAGGGTAATTAAAATCTGTAAAATCTTTAAACAATTACAACACCTAGTTGCATAGATCACTTGTATATGTTTGGGGGGATTTAGATGTATGCATAGGCAAACATAACTTGTGGAATACCTCATTGTTTATCTATCTCTATTGCAACTATATGTTTATGTCCTTCCTTTTTACATGAGCAATTGATTTACTTGTTGAATATCTTATCTATTTGCTTATTGTGGTGTGGATTAAGGAAGCTTTGAGTATCCCACTTGGGGTGGCAATACTTCCTTGATCCTTGAGTGCTTGTGTGATTGGTTGCCAGTGAAGGCAGTCCAAATGGAGTAAGTGCCATTTGGGGCATGCTTGGCTTATGTGTGTAGATTGTTTATATCCTGTACATCTTGTTACATTGGTGTATCTTTGTATCTAATTGGTATATCTTGTTATCTTGTACATTTCTGTATTTCATGTATATGGTGTAATCTTGTAATACTTAGAATTCTTTTGTGTGCTGCAATCTGTGGTTTGGGGTAGCTTGATTCTGCTTTACTTGTAATATTTGTTGTAATTGAACCACCCTCAAACCTTAGTCGACCCCATTGCCCAACATAGGCACTAGTCTTAGTTGACTTAGGAAAGGAGCTGACTCTCATAATAGATTAGACTTGCACTTGCATTGCTGCTTGTCATCATAGGCTAGTTTTCCCCCTTTGGCCTATAACAAATTAAAACTAACTCCTAGAACATTAACTTAAAATTAACTTAGCAACTTAGGGACTACCCCCCTTGGCTTCCCTAGGAGTAAGCCTAGAAGGAAGAAGTTCCAGTCAAGGTGACAGTGTGGACTTGGAACTTAGACATTGTGTCTCCGAGGGCACACTAAGTGAGTTGGACTTAGCTCACGTTAGCAAGTGTGCATTAGGACGGCAACAGGTCCTTTCTCGATTTTGAAAAATTTTGATTGGAAATTATGCCTTTTTTCCTCATTTCACCTTGATGGTTGACATGTTGTCCTAGTAAGTGGTCACCCTCGAGAAAAGGTTGCTACTAGGTGGTCTCCGTGAAGGGTCTATTATCGCACAAGTTGTAGGTTGGGCAAAGACTGACCCAAACCACAATATGGAAAACACTAAGAGAACACCTATCCGATGTCACCTCAAATAAGTATTCTCGTCGCTTTAGAGGTGAAGTGATCACCTCAATGGGGGAGTCTCGGGTGACCCTAGGGGGAAAAGAGATGGAAAATGATACTTATGAATGGATGCCCCTATAGGTCAAGTTGCTAGATGGAAAGAGGGTTGGAAACGAGTCTCAGTAGTAGTTAATGTTACCAAGAAGTTCAAGCAACTATGGTTGATGGTAGTACCTGCCCGAGACACAAGAATATCCAACTATACGAGATATATGTTCGGTGGAAAAGCAAGTTAAGCTTGTTGTCCCTATTCGCAGCAGTCAACAGAGATATATATATATCAACAAGAAACAATCAATAAATCTGCTAGATAAGATGCAAAAAGTCACGTAAAAAATGCAAGAAAGAAACTAGGAAAACATTAGCACAACTCAAATAAAAGAGCATGAGACTTTAGCATTGAAACAAGGTTGTAAGAAAAAGGTATTGCAGAGATACTATTCATCCTTATGGATGTAGCAAACAAGTTGTTACAGCAGAAAAACCAACCATCAAAACTTGCAAGTAATCCACCCGAAAAGTGCAATAGGACTAGTAGATTATGTTGGCAAACTCTTAGCAAATTCTGACGGTTGAATTGAGTTGTTTAGAGATTTGTTTAGGGTTTTCTGCATCCCTAATGGCTGTAGCATTAAACTTATTACAGCAGCAAATTGTTTGGCTAAAAGAGGACGCCCTTAGGGCACAAGAATGCTTATAAGTTATAACATGTAGAAGAAACTCCAACTTGAACAATTCAAAAATCTTGTAGTTCTACGTATCCCAATACAATGATTTATTTCTCCAATGCAAGAGTTTAGTGTCTTTAACTATTGGGTTATGGAGTCTTTAAAAGAGAAAGAGCTAGTTGTGCTACCTCCTTGGGGATATAAGACCTTTTACTCCCCATGTTAAGCAAAACTAACTAAGGAAAACCCTAGGAGGGTGTAAACCCTTTTACTCCTCCTAGTATTCCTTTGTGCAACAACTTATTTCAAGACAAAATGATGGCCTTAGTGGGGTTGTATGCACTTATACTCTCCAAGAAGCTTAGCAAATTAGATTTGTAACCAAGAAAAGAAACAACAAGATGGATTCCTTACCTAGTGCAAGCATAAACAAGACAAACTCCTTCTTTAACCAAGAAATATCCACCAGAAATCAAGAAAAGTGCTCCAAGAGAGATGGCGCATCACTTATCCATCCAATAGCATAAGACAAATCATCACAAGAGAGTGTAACCAAGAGATATGAAGAGAATTGCCCAAGAAAGGCGCAAATTTCAGCCAAGTATCCCCTCATAAGAGGGAGAGTTATGATCCAAATGAGATACAAATAATCTCTATTTATACAAAATATTATAAACATAGCTTGTCCACAAAAGTTAGGGTAAAACACAGGATAAGGGGTCAACAACCCTTATCTTTCCTCTTTACATAAAATAATACTTTTTTAATTCATAATTTGCACATAAAGTAAACCTTAAAGTAAGACATCACCCCTCTAGGGTGACGTTTTGGCACTTTTGCAAGTCGTTGGAGTAGGAGATGAGTGCACTAGGCCTCCAAAGGCCAAGTGTCTTCAAGCTAACCTTCTCCTCCATGATCCAAGGCTTCTCTCCTTCAAACATGCCAAGTGTCCTTAACCACCACCAAAACCCTAGCCCTACTATGATGTCAAGCCCTCAAAGGTGACGTTTTGGCATTCTTAGGCAAATCGTTTGGGTGGTAGGGGCTAGGTTAGGTCCTCCATGATGTCTTCTAGGCCTCCAATGGCATGTATTCATCATCCGGCATGTGGGCCCTTGGTATCCAACCTGTGGGCTTCAAGCCCCATGGAAGCCCAAGCTAGGCTTCTTCTTCCAAAACTGTCCACCAACTGGGTCCTGCAAAAACAAATGGATACACCCTCCAAGGATCTCAAGTCAAATGCATCATGATGAGTAAATCAAATCAATAAAAGAGCCATCTAAGCATGTACATCCAAACCACCTCATCAAAATAAACTAACGCTCAAAGACCCTATGCAATTTTCCAAGTTTAGGTATGGGAGGGTTGACAAGACCTATTGGGTGAATCTTACCTCAAGTTTAGGGGTGTTTGCTGAGGGGACCTCCTTCAAGTCATGTGGATGAGGTGCCATGGATGGGGGGAAGTCTTTTGGGAATGGGGTTCATGACATACAAGGGGTTGTGGTGTCTCACTTATAGGAGCCTTTGTAGAGGGTGTGTTGCACCTTCGTTCTCAATACAACCTTTTTCCAAGCCCATTTATTGCATTTTATTCTTTTAGGATGTTTCGAGGTTGAAGCCAAGGTGAGGCTTCTACATAAGCATGAAAAATTGTGCCCACCTTGACTCTACCCTGGTCACATCATGCTTCCCCAAGTTGAAAACATGTGTGGGGCGTCTACCTAAGCAATAAAAACAGTGCCCACACATGCTCCACTCTGGTTGGCATTTTGTTATATTTATTTTTCACGGATCCCATTAGTTTCTTATGAGAGACATTTCATTGTCCTCAAGATCCCTGGGTGAGCATCTAGAAGGTTAACAATTGGATTTTATCTTTTTCCAGCGACAAGCCTCTGGGCCTTCAGCCCCTTCTTCCCATGAAATGAAGGACAACCCCTTCTTGGGTCAGTATACCCGAAAATCCTAAAATATAAGGAGATGAGAGGATGAAATGTGAAAAGTGACAAGTATGGTCGGGAATGGCACGATGACTAGTCAAGAGGACCTCCCAGTAGCAAACCTATCCCTAAGGGTGACCCACTTACTAGGGTGTAATGTCAACCACCAAAGTGAAACAGGGCAAAGAGCATAATGTCCAAGCAAACACTTCATAATCAAAAGCAGTAATAGATGTAACAAACTTAAATGCCTCAAATATTGAAATGACACTCACCATAATACCTAGCTTGTACCTCATGGAGCAAGACCCAATGTCTTCTGAGGCCAATTGATGTGGTGGATACCGTCGTGATGACCCTAGATTTGTGGTGGTGAGATGGGTCTATGCCTGTGCAAGAAGACATTGTTGGTCATGTTGTCTCTCGATACTCATGTCTGCAACCTGAGGGCCTCAAGACATCATTTCCTTAGTTATCCCTAGGAGTTGGGGATAACATCTGGCTCCTTCTTGGGGACATGTACTCGTCGTAGAGTACATGAGAACTGCAACATCTCCTAGCGGACCTGTGCCTACACTGAAACATAACACTGTAAAATCTAGGGTGGTTCTATCACCCTTCATCCATATACATAAAAGTAAAAAATGAAACCTAATCTAGAAAAGAATTTTTTTAGCATTTTTCATATAGATTATGTAAATCAATAATGCAAGTAGAGCAAAATGAAAAGCCAACAATAAAATGCAACTAAACTACCATGAGTAATCAATATGTGATATGCATGAAATCAAAATGACCTACCTACTTACCTGGGGCCCTGAAGATCAGGTCCTAAAATGTCAGGTGAAGTCGTACAATGAATGCAACCAGTTGATCATCTCAT
Source organism: Picea engelmannii (assembly GCA_009831015.1). Lineage (NCBI taxonomy): Eukaryota > Viridiplantae > Streptophyta > Pinopsida > Pinales > Pinaceae > Picea > Picea engelmannii. The sequence goes on along the minus strand of ML855824.1, from coordinate 19,667 downwards.
CAAAGTATCTCCCCATGTGCTTAATCATGTAATACAACAAAGATAAGTTAAGCACATAATGATCATGACCATAAATAGACATATAATCAATGATGAAATGAAACTCATGGAGATGGATGGGAGGGAGGAAATCCTGCTGGAAAGAACATCCGCAAGCTTGATCGATCCATCTCTGAACGGGACTATCGTATGTAGATGATGGCTCATCTTCATGACTGGAATTGACCATCTCTTTGTCTTCATGTGTAGCAAGAACAAAAGTCAGGGCAATTTCAAGTGGATCTTCAATATGGTGCATTTCGTGGAAGTCTTCTTCATCACTGAAACCATATTTCTTTGCGATCATGGCACATAAGAAACTTAATCTATAACACATTTTAGCAAGATCAAGTGTCAACAGATCAGTAGAGCTTTCTTCAATGTTCTCTTCATTTATAAGGGCGTGTTCTTCATCTTCACTTGAAATGTCACTGCCCCTTGAATGTTGAGAGGATGTAAAGGATCCCAAGAAAACCTATTGATTTCCCAAACAAGGGGAAACGAGGTAAGGCATAGCCTCATGTCTAGAGAAAAACTCCTCCCTCGAACTTAAGAAACATCGCTTCTTTATTTGTAAATCCCTACCAAAAATCTCAATATTAAAGTATTTTTGTTTGGTAGTGTGGAACTCGAATTGCCCCAGGATTGATGTTGCTTGAGGACAAGCAATCTCAGGAAGGGAGGACTCTGATGTCCCGTTCCCAAAAATAGCCTCAACAAGGAGTGACTTAGTAGTCTATCCATTCCCATAGACTATATTCAGGCACAAACAAGGAACAAAGGGAGAAATAAGGGTGAATAAAGGGATAAACGATGAATTAAGCGAAAAAGCATAGGAAAAGTCACTTAAGCCAAAATCAACAGAGAAATAGAAGAAAAAGGGTTTCAGGGGACTTAATTAATTAATCATACTCGACTTAGGAATAAGTCACCTAACTTAAGTTATGTCAACGACAAATTAGATCGGTGGAGGTATAGGAAGAGGAATTGGACCTAATTCCTTATTATCATTGATTTGTGAATTGAGAAACAGGTTCTAGAGGAGGAAGTGGATCTCAACAATTGTTTTGTGGATTTCTGGAGGAAACCATGACCACAGATTGGTTTCAATGTTGGAAGACACACCCTATCCCATCGGAAGTACCATCCAAGTATTTCACCGTGCCAGATCAGTGTTCTACAGACCTAGTTCAATTAGTGTGCATTACAACCAGTGAGGGCACAGGGGTTTGAGAGATATTTTTGTGTAACTGGACGAGACCAGAGCAGATCTCACCAAATCCTTTCGACCCAGTTGAGAGGGTGTCAAAGCGCTTCTTTTGAGCAATTAGTCATCAGATTTCGACGGAGGAATCCACCTCTGCGCATCATTCAGCCAGGAAGTGCGCAACACTTGAGGAGGTACATCCGGGGTTCCATAGAGCTCATCGGATCAGATCCGGGGAAACCCTTCCAACCCATTACAGAGGAGGCTAGGGCGATCATTTCGAGACATATACGTCCAGATTTCGAGGGGAATCAATAGTGTGCAGCAGATGTCCAGGAGAGGGGCGCAAACCCCCAGGGGTTCTCATCCGGGGTCCATTCAAATCATTAGAGGGACGATATTTAGTCTGCCAGTTACCGAGAGGATATTAGAGGCTAGGGCGCACAGTTTGGGACAGATTTCAGGCCGATCAAACGAGTGTAGCCACCAAGGCGAATATCTCAGTCATTTGCAGCAGTTGTCGTGAGCTTCTAGAGTTGCATGTAGCAGATCTATCCATGCATGCTGCATATCCATCCACCCCTTCTGATTACGGGTATTTCATGATTGTTTTGCATTGTATTCTAATGATGATTAGTTTCTCTACTTTCTGCATGCCATTTGTATTTCCTATTTTTTCACATAATACATGTTATTGAGTTGTGTTGGTTCTCTATTATTCGCATGCATCATATAATTGCAAAACACTTATTCTATTTGAAAACACACATGCAAAATCACCATGCATGTTAAGACAAAGACACTAAAGGCATCGAGAAACCCCCAGAGTATCAGATCGGAGAGCCTAAACACCAGTTTCAGTAGATCATATCCAGATGCACCGAATTTGGGATATTTCAAGGTCGAGGACTCTAGAGGAGTCACAAGGGCTTCAAGAGGACCGTGAAGCCGTTTTATTGAGTCGTCGAGTTGAGGAGGTGGGTCGAGATACCGAACAACAGATAGAGAGGGTTTGAGGAGGGTCGAAACCCTCATTTGTTGAGCAGAGGAGAATGGAGGGCATGGCATGAGGCTTGGTGAGCTTTGGAGCAATCCGACAACATCTATTGGAGAGACCATTGACATTACTTCAAGTTTTTGTTTGATTCCTATAGTGTTTTTGTAGCTGCTATAGTAGCCATAGAGTTTTATTAATGTTGTATTTGAAATGTTCCCAAGCCAAGATGCCAAGAACAATGCGTTTTCATGAATTTTTTAATTGCTTTTGGTTGTGGTGTTTCGTCAAACACTTTGTAGATTTGGTCTTTTCGGTTGCGCTAGGGTTTATTCTGATGGTTATTATGTGTGTTGCAACAATAATCAAGAAGTTATAGCAATGGAACATACCTCAACAACATGCAAGATCACAACACAAGAGATAACTCAAAAATACCTCAGATCTGATATTATTCATAATAGAAGAAACCCTGATACAATGGATCTGCAAATCTGGAATAACATCAGATAGATCCTCAAGCCAGAATATGAGCTGCTACAAAATGCTCAGGATAAGAAGATATAAGCCTCCAAAGGCTGAATACAAGATGAAGACCAATACAAAATGAATCAGGGCCAAGTCCAAACCTCCCTGACTGAAGTTGCGCCCTCCTGAATGACTGTGAAGGGTCAATATTTCGGCCTAGCTGTTGGAGGCCTCCAAATGGCACCAAACTCTACAAAATGATAGATCGGGGCAAGTAGAACCTCGTCCTAAAGTCTCAAGCCGAAATGCCAAGATCTGCTCCTCCAAAATACTGAATCATCAAGTAAAATTGTGCCCTCCTGAATACTGCCAAGGCCCAATAATTCGACCCTATTGAAGGAGGCCTCCAAACACTATGAAACTCTCTGGAATAATAGATCGAACCAAGGTAAACCTCCTGGTGAAGTCTCAAGGTGATATTTGAATTTTTACTCCTCCAAACTGAATAGATATGATTCCCAATAGCGCCCTCCTTCTCTGCAAAATGTGCCAATGCTCTAGGAAATCAACTGGCTAGTATAACTCTCCCAAAATGCACTAGAGATGATGGTCAAGGCCCTGCAAAGAAAACCCAAGTGCTCAAATCTCCAACAACTCTTCTCCTTGGCCAAACTGAATTGTTCTATCTCCACAAATGTGCCCCCCCTTACTGGAAACCCTCAATCGTGCACCCTCTCTCTTTTGTACCTGTGGCTAGTGTAGAACTCTCCTGAAGCTGAGTAGATCTAATGTAGAATGGTGAGGGAGGAATCGTTCACCTCCATGACCAAGCTTGGACCAGGTTGGGTGGGATCTTTCACCATCGAGCTGATCTCTAGGGTTTGTTAAGTCAAAACCCTCAAAACCCCCAAGTACATGGGCTCACTAGCTAGAAGCCAGATATCAAAAATGATAATCAACATGAATAAGAGAATAGAGGCCCTTGTCTCTCTTTTATCCTTCCTACTCACCTTGTCTCTCCAAAGTGACTTTTACTTTATTAATTATTAATTAATTAATTAAATCACTTTAATTAATTAATTAGCCATTTTACCTCTGAAAAGTACCTTATCTCTCCTTGTGGCTTCCTTGGCCACTAAAAGTCACTTTTCATCATCCTATCCTGTAGTGTTGTTCCTCCCGATTCCAATGAGTCATTACACTAAGAGGTTCCTCCAAGTATTATGTCCAATATGACCTCTTTAGTGAATTTAATTAACCTATAGCCCAAAATAACTCAAAATCGTGGAAATCGTCGGAATGCAACGGAACCAAAGCCAAGTTGTGCGGAATGGATCATAATGATGAAATAAGATGAGCGATGCAAGATGGACCCCAAAATACCCCTCAATAGTCCCTGTACTCCCTATAACCTCCATCTGGCTACTTTGGCCATCATAACACTCTGTAATATAATTATGTCCCAAAGTGTAATGTTCCCAAGATAATTTTTTCGCTTGGAACACTAACTGACCATTGATATGCTTGTTTGTGTGTATTTGTTTGCAGGTTGGCCTCTTAAGTTTCGGCCTTAGGGTTATAGTTCAGTTATTTAAGTTTAGATCTGAAGACAAGCAATGAAGATACAAGATAACACAAGATATGGAACCAACAACAGATTTGACCTTTATTGATGTAAATAGAAAGAACTTGATACAATAAGATAGAGATCTGGAATAATCCTCAGATAGCTCCAATAGATAAGATAAGAGATTCTACAAAATGCTTCGGAAAGAAGATGCAAGCCCCCAAGGCTGGATATACAATAAAGATGCAATACAGGATAGATCCAGGGTCAAGTCCAAACCCCCCTAGCTGCTGGAACGCTCCACTGGATGGTTGTGAAGACCTAATATTTCGGACCTGCTGAAGAAGACCTCCAAATAGTATGAAACTCCACCAAATGATAGATCGGGGCAAGTAGAAGCCCTCTCTGAAATCTCAAACCCTGATGCCAAGATCGGCTCCTCCAAACTGATGAATCCTCAAGCAAGATTGTGCCCTCCTAAAGACTGTCAAGCTCAATATTTCAGCCCTGATGAAGGAGGCCTCCAAATACCCCGAAATTCTCCAGAAAGATAGATCGGGCCACCACAAGCTACTAGGAGAACTCTCAGGGTCAGATCTGAGGTGTAACCCCTCCAAACTAAGCAGATCTGAATCACAGTTGTGCCCTCCTTTTCTCAAAAATGTGCCAAAGCTCCAGATAATAATATAGCAAGAGTAACCCTCTCAAAACACTCCAGATTTGATGAACAAGGTCCTGCAAGAAATACCCAGGTGCTAGATGTTGACCGCCTCTCCAACACAGGTGGTCAACCCATGTGCCATGAAGAGACGCATCATCAGATGCCATGTTTTCGAAGACTTTTGGTCCTATAGGGCAGTGTTTGGCCCTAACACTTATTTTTGTAATTGGAATTTTTGCACCCCTGCTTGGGTTAATAATGTAATAGGTCTGCATAAGTCATGTCTAGATCAGTTACCTTGGGATCGTTTCACTGGGAGAGTTCCTTTCACCGAGGGTTTTTTATCCTCGGGTTATCAGTTGGGCTTTTCAGCCTTACTGATTTCCCTTGAGTTTTTCCCTCACACTTGCAATAAGTCCTCCAAAGTGGTGAACGACGTTCTAGTGGGCTTATGTTTTGGTAACTATTATAGGGAATCATTGTAAATGACCATGCAAAACATCTTAGAAAGTTTCGCGGAATTCCGTCGAGTCTAGGTTAGTTTTTTTTAATTAATTAATTTTCCCTAAGTTTGGAGGTTTAATTATTTAATTAATTAATTATAATTTATTTTTGAGCAATAATTGTAAAAACTAGATCCTTGGACTTTTGATAAGGGTATTTGTGCTCAAAAGAAATGGAATAGCACCCCCTACATCCATGGACCAAGTTTCAACTCAGTCGGACAACTTTAGCCATGGGTTAGTCCACCCGGAGTGTCAGTCAGTTTAAAACAACAATTTTAATTGCTAAAGTCCAAACATGGCAAAAATGTAAAATTGTAATAATGAGTTAGAGGATGTAAAATGATGGAATAAAGGTTAGAGAGAGACCCCCTAAGCATAACATAACCCTCCCAACCTTTTCCAACCTATTTTAACCCCTTACCCACCTTCTACACTCAAAAATCGCGCCCCCCTAGGGGGATTGACGTTTTTCCTTGGTGGAGGTTGTTGTGACTTATTTGGGGCCCCCTCTCATGAGTTATGACTCCCTTTAACCCCCACATCACCTCCTAGAGATCTTGCAGGGTTTCATTGGGAACTCCTTCTAGGAGAAGGGTCACTTGAAGCTCTCACATACTCCAACTCTCTAGATCTATTGATCCTATCCTAATATTGCTGTCCATTCATTTCATTTTCAGCTAGCATATAATTGTTTAAGTAGGTCAAAAATTATATCAAATATATATCTTTTGTTGTGGAAAGTTCTTGCCCCTAAAAAGGCAAGGGTTTCCTTAACTTTTCTTGGTTGTGTGTAACCATCCTAGCAAGCAAAGCTTGTTGTTTTCGCAGGTATATCAGATCTGGTTGGAGGCTCTTGGCTGCTCCAAAGAGACACACACAACACTTCAAGACCCCTTTGGGGGATTTGGTAGCTATTTCTAACCGACCCCTTCATTTTCTAGCTTAGTAGTGCACTACTTCTTCTCATTTTGCTTGATTGTTTGGGCTCATAGTGTAAGAGGGGAAGTGGTACAGCCTCCCCTCTTCTATGAGCCTTTGGGTAGGTAGGACGTAGGCTAGATCTAGCATTTTTCATTTCTTTTGAGTTTCTTTCTAGCTTGGCCGCTAGGTTTTGAAGGTGTGGGCACCTTCACAACCTAGGCCATGGAGTTTGCTTGCTTGTTGATAGATTAGATTATAGCTTAGCTTATTTTCTTGCTCCCCTTTCATGGTTTGCCCTAATAACTAAGATCTCAAATAAACTTAACCTAACTAAGCAAATATAACTTAATCACCTACCTAGTTGGGAGAGGAATACCCCAAAGAGGTAAGGCTACATGATTAATACTTGATGTGATGTGATCTAATGTTTAATATGTTCTAAATGCTTATGTTCTAGATCTATCTCATTATCTTAAGCCCATTGGGCAACACACTTAAAATACTCTAAATAGATCTTGCTTAGTTTCATTTCAAGCTTGTTATCTCTTACTTATGCACATGATTTAATCTTTAATGCTTCAAATCTCTTAATTTCTTAGCAAGTAATTGGTTCTTTGGTTTACTGTTTACATCTATTGGCAGCCACTTACTTGGGCTTGGAACGTGTTGAATGGTTAAGTAGGCAAACACATAAATTTTCTTTCGTCTCTTAAAGGCAAGTTGTTCTTGCCATAAATCTCTTGCTTCTTAGCAAACTACTTTTGTGCATGTGATAGCATCTTTACTTCTTACAGCCATCTCTTATTTTGCTTTACATGTGTTGACATTACTCAATGGTTTAAGCTTAAGCAACACACTAATAAAGCTAATAACAGTTTCGGCCATATCACTAAATTGCACCTAAAAAGTGCTTTAAAATCTCCTAAACACTCTAAAAATCACCTAAAAGTCTACCTAATCATTATATATACTTAATAGACTACTTTAGGGTACCTTAGACCACCATTTTCACCATCTAAAACGGGGCTTGAGGAAAACAATGGAGGGTAGTGGCAGGGGACTGCCCCGTGGCACACCAGGTGTGTGTTCTCTCCGGGAAGTACTCTTGTTCTGGGCTGACTGGTTCTACTAGGGTTGGCCTCGTTGCCATACTATCTTGAGCATCTAGCAGTTATTTGGCAATAGGAGGAGGAGGCTTTGGTGAAAGCTAATAAAACTTGGTAAATCTTAAGAAAAGCCTAGCTATTAAACCCTAGACCTAATCTAACAAAACACTTGAGGGTTTAATAAATTGAGAGTGTAGGTCTTCTTTAACAATCTTCATAACAGTTAAGGGGTTTTCTGTGAGTCATCCTGGACTAGGATGCTTCAGACACTTGTGGCATCATTTCACGCATTGCATGGGTGGTTGTAACGTATCTCTAACCCTTCCTTGTATTTTTAATTCTGTATTATTTGATTCATTATGTCAATATGTACTTAGAATTTTATTTTTTTTCGGTATCATAGATTTATTTGTTGTAAATTATGATGTTGTACTTTAGTTATTTCATTATGTAAATATTGTATAGCATTCATTGATTTAATCATGTATAAATGTATTCTAATGTTGGTTATTGGTGTGCACTACGGTGAGCACTCTATTTTGTAGGTGTTGGATTCTCATATGCTCTCTGTCTCGAAGTGAGAAGATCGAACACATGTCCCCATGTGGAGCCAGATGTTGACCGCCTCTCCAACACAGGTGGTCAACCCATGTGCCATGAAGAGACGCATCATCAGATGCCATGTTGTCGAGGACTTTTGGTCCTACAAGGCAGTGTTTGGCCCCAACACTTATTTTTGTAATTGGAATTTCCGCACCCCTGCGTGGGGTAATAATGTAATAGATCTGCATGAGTCATGTCTAAGTCAGTTACCTTGGGATCGGTTCACTGGGAGAGTTCCTTTCACTGAGGGTTTTTTATCCTCAGGTTATCAATTGGGCTTTTCAGCCTTACTGATTTCCCTGAGTTTTTCCCTCACACTTGCAATAAGTCCTCCAAAGTGGTGAATGGCGTTCTAGTGGGCTTATGTTTTGGTAACTATTATAGGGAATCATTGTAAATGACCATGCAAGACATCTTAGAAAGTTTCGCGGAATTTCGTCGAGTCTAGGTTAGTTTTTTTAATTAATTAATTTTTAATTAAATTTCCCTAAGTTTGGAGGTTTAATTATTTAACTAATTAATTATTTTTGAACAATAATTGTAAAAACTGGATCCTTGGACTTTTGATAGGGGTATTTGTGCTCAAAAGAAATGGAATAGCACCCCCTACATCCATGGACCAAGTTTCAGCTCAATCGGACAACTTTAGCCATGGGTTAGTCCACCCAGAGTGGCAGTCAGTTTAAAACAACAATTTTAAATGCTAAAGTCCAAACATGGCAAAAATGTAAAATTGTAATAATGAGTTAGAGGATATAAAATGATGGAATAAAGGTTAGAGAGGGACCTCCTAAGCATAACATAACCCTCCCAACCTTTTCCAACCTATTCTAACCCCTTACCCACCTTCTACATTCAAAAATCACGCCCCCCTAGGGGGATTGACGTTTTTCCTTGGTGGAGGTTGTTGTGACTTATTTGGGGCCTCCTCTCATGAGTTATGACTCCCTTTAACCCCCACATCACCTCCTAGGGTGATCCCACTCCTTTTTCCTCATTAATCCCCCTCCATTCCTTCATTTTCACCCTTTTTTTGCCCCCTCCAAGAGGAGTTACGCCCCCCTCATCTAGAAACTCCACAAATGATTTTTTAAAAATTATTTGAGACCTCTCACCTTCCTTGGCATCAATCCCAAGGCCTCCCACACCTCTTTGCTTGATCCCAACACCTCCTACATTTTTCTACACCCTAGATCTAGCTTTCAAACTCTAGATGGTATGCCCTAGCCTTGAGATCTACTCATTTGCTTGGTGGTGGACACTTGGCTTAGATCCAAGAGAGGTAGGTTTGCTTCTCCAAGTATAAATAGATCTCTTTTCTCCTTCCCAACTCACCATATCTTGAGCTATTGTTATGCTACTTGATTTCCAACTCTCTCTCTCTCTAGTCATTCATTCCATTTCATTGTCATTCTATACTCTAGGGTTTTGGAGTATTTTCTCTCCAAAACCATTCTTCTTGAGTAATATAATTTTGGAGAAGCTTTGGAGGACAACAAGAAGAGTAAAGCGTATGCTTATTGTTCTTATGCATGGGAGGTAACTCTGTTTTGATATTTTCAATTACTTTCAACACTAGATCTTAGGTAAAGTGTTATCTAAGTAGATTTAATAGAGCGTATGCCTATTGGTTTATATATCTTGATGTGTTTGGTTAAATAGAAGTGTCGTTTAATTGCAATACATCAACATATTGTCTATTGTATGTATGTTGTTTGAAGAGATCTTGCAGGTTCATCTCTAGGGTTTCATTGGGAACTCCTTCTAGGAGAAGGGTCACTTGAAGCTCTCACATACTCCAACTCTCTAGATCTATTGCTCCTCTACTAATATTGTTGTCCATTCATTTCATTTTCAGCTAGCATATAATTGTTTAAGTGGGTCAAAAATTATATCAAATATATATCTTTTGTTGTGGAAAGTTCTTGCCCCTAAAAAGGCAAGGGTTTCCTTAACTTTTCTTGGTTGTGTGTAGCCATCCTAGCAAGCAAAGCTTGTTGTTTTTGCAGGTATATCAGATCTGGTTGGAGGCTCTTGGCTGCCCCAAAGAGACACACACAACACTTCAAGACCCCTTTGGGGGATTTGGTAGCTATTTCTAACCGACCCCTTCATTTTCTAGCTTAGTAGTGCACTACTTCTTCTCATTTTGCTTGATTGTTTGGGCTCATAGTGTAAGAGGGGAAGTGGTACAGCCTCCCCTCTTCTATGAGCCTTTGGGTAGGTAGGACGTAGGCTAGATCTAGCATTTTTCATTTCTTTTGAGTTTCTTTCTAGCTTGGCCGCTAGGTTTTGAAGGTGTGGGCACCTTCACAACCTAGGCCATGGAGTTTGCTTGCTTGTTGATAGATTAGATTATAGCTTAGCTTATTTTCTTGCTCCCCTTTCATGGTTTGCCCTAATAACTAAGATCTCAAATAAACTTAACCTAACTAAGCAAATATAACTTAATCACCTACCTAGTTGGGAGAGGAATACCCCAAAGAGGTAAGGCTACATGATTAATACTTGATGTGATGTGATCTAATGTTTAATATGTTCTAGATCTATCTCATTATCTTAAGCCCATTGGGCAACACACTTAAAATACTCTAAATAGATCTTGCTTAGTTTCATTTAAAGCTTGTTATTTCTTACTTATGCACATGATTTAATCTTTAATGCTTCAAATCTCTTAAGTGCTTAGCAAGTAATTGGTTCTTTGGTTTACTGTTTACATCTATTGGCAGCCACTTACTTGGGTTTGGAACGTGTTGAATGGTTAAGTAGGCAAACACATAAATTTTCTTTCGTCTCTTAAAGGCAAGTTGTTCTTGCCATAAATCTCTTGCTTATTAGCAAACTACTTTTGTGCATGTGATAGCATCTTTACTTCTTACAACCATCTCTTATTTTTCTTTACATGTGTTGACATTACTCGATGGTTTAAGCTTAAGCAACACACTAATAAAGCTAATAACAGTTTCGGCCATATCACTAAATTGCACCTAAAAAGTGCAATTTAGACTACTTTAGGGTAACTTAGACCACCATCTTCACCATCTAAAACGGGGCTTGAGGAAAACAACGGAGGGTAGTGGCAGGGGACTGCCCCGTGGCGCACCAGGTGTGTGTCCTCTCCGGGAGGTACTCTTGTTCTGGGCTGACTGGTTCTGCTAGGGTTGGCCTCGTTGCCATACTATCTTGAGCATCCAGTAGTTATTTGGCAATAGGAGGAGGAGGCTTTGGTGAAAGCTAATAAAACTTGTTAAATCTTAAGAAAAGCCTAGCTATTAAACCCTAGACCTAATCTAACAAACACTTGGGGGTTTAATAAATTGAGAGTGTAGGTCTTCTTTAACAATCTTCATAACAGTTGTGCTTAATTCTTCTAAATCTTTGGAATTTGTTATTGAAGTAATGTGTTGTTGATGATCTCGTATATGTGGTGATATGCTTTGATGCTTTAATCTTTTGTATCCTGCACACATATACGATAAACGTGGTTAGTGTTATCCCCGATATCTAGGGATAACTAGGAGATCATGTCTCGAGGCCCACATGGTCCTAGACATGGAGTACCGAGAGCAGGAGCAACTTGAGCATGGCCCTGGAGAGCCCATCTTTCTTCTTCTCAGCCAGCTTTGTCCTGTCAGCAATACCAGCTTCCATCACTACCGGCCTGGGCTTGCATCGGAGAGGACTCTTGCTCCACGAGGTAATTGGTCCGAGGTATCATGGTATGTGTCATATTTGATCGTTATAACCTTCTTATGTATGCATTAGGTTCCTTTCATTTCGGATGACTGCTTGGATCTTACACTAATCCTCTTGACCACTGTTGGGGTGATTGATGGGGCAACTTAGCAAGCCGGTATTCATGGGTTTTGGTTAGCCACCAAA
>ML855823.1:28162-41112 GCA_009831015.1 Picea engelmannii | reverse complement strand
CGTACTGTTCAGGAATTTCCAGCAGGGGCACACCATCACTTGAAGAGGAGTTCGATCCAGCCAATCAGGAGAGCTTGGGGGTATTCCGACACTTGGGTTCTATTTGCAGGTTCTCAACCATCATTTTGGTGGTTTTCTTGAAGAGTTATCACCATCAGATCTTCATCTACAGATTGGGATGGCCTTGAGGCAAGGAGGATGTCCTTTGATTCAGTATTTCTCAGATCTAGGGAATTCTACCTAGAATCTGGACCTGAAACTTCTCCTACGGGTTTTCCACAGCCTGATCTACCATTTTAGAGAGTTTCAGAGGTTTTGGAGGTGTCCTTCATTGAGAACGACTTATTGAGCTATTCAGGCCTTCAGGAGGGCGCAAAATGCATTAGGGCTTCAACCATTGATGGAGGAGGATTGAGTATTTGAGCTTCAAACTTCCACGAGGGGTTTCCTTGGTCCCGATGTACATTTTGGTGGAGTTTGGCATGATTTGAGCATCTCCTTCAGCTAGGCTGAAATATTGGTCCCTTTCAGCCAGTAGGACGTACCAACATCCCAGGGGGGGTTGAGCTTTCACCTATTGTGGGCACCTTGGGTCTTCAGATTGTATTCAGCCTTTGGAGGCATCTTTTGTATTAGCGGGAGAATTTTGTAGCAGCTCATATCTATTATCTATTGGAGCCATCTGAGGAATATTCCAGATCTTCTCTATATTGTATTTGTTCATGCTTTTCATAATAAAGGTCAGATCTATGCTTGTGTTTTCCATATCTTGAGTATGATTGTGATCTTGCATGTGTTGGATAAATATTGTATGAACACCATTTAAATAACTGGAACAAACCCTAAGGCCGAAACATCAATAGCCACCTGCACAACAGATAATCAACAAACACAATAGTGGTAGTTAGTGGTTTCAAGCAAAAAAAAATGGCTTGGGATCATTACAGTGGTATCAGAGCTATGATCCTCTCAGCATGTGAGGATTAGCGCATGCATCGGTACAGTGGTATATACATGGGCAGAAAGAAGAAAAAGGTAAGTGAAACAGAGGCCAAAATGGAGGGTTCAGGTGAGGAAGGTGAACCCCAGGGCTTGGCTTACTTGGCAAGAGAATTCAATAAATCCATAAACCAAACAGAAGGGAAATTGGTCATTCACCTACAGGAGAACTATGACATAACCCACAAAGGACAAGCCGAAATTATTGAGACCTTGAAAAAGGTAGATGATAACCTAAGGAAGGTGGATGAGAACCAAACTAGGATAGCCGATCTATTACTACAGATAACTCATAAGGGGAAAGGACCAGAGATATATGGAAACATAGAGACTGGTGGTTCACAAGGGGGAAACAGGTACAACCCAAAGAAGGCTTCCAGATATAACCCTGAGCAGATTTCCTATCATCAGTCAGAGGGGAGCCATGGAGGGGGCACCCCACATGGGCAAATGGGTAGCAGGGCTACTCCTAGACCATACTTACCCATGTTCACAGATGGACAGTCACAGCAGGAACAGGTGGATGATTTTTCTTGAGCAGATGGTTCAGTGTACCAGGGATTACCATGAGCTAGACTTGGGAATTCAGAGACAGGTGTCCTTGGACCAATATTGCTAGCTTAAGTTCATAAATAAACCTAAGCCGAATCATAGAAGCAATTATGAGCTGGAATGAAGGATGGGGAAGATAGAAATCCCATACTTTGATGGCACGGCCAAAATGACAGCACAAGCATGGGTACAGAAGTTGGATACTTATCTACAACTTAACCCCATGAGAGAGATGGAAACCATCAAGTTTTCCACCATGCACTTGGATGGAAAAGCTCATGATTGGCGGTACCATGGATTGATCACCCTAGGCCACAATCAGATCATGGCATATTTAGAATTCACTCAGAGGCTCATTGACCGTTTTTATCAAGGGGATCCGGAGCTGCATTTCAGGGAGCTCACACAGCTCAGATAGACAGGTGCACCAGAGGTATACATTGAAGAATTTCAAAGACTAGCAGTCATGGTGCAAGACATCTCACCAACTAGACTTATGATGTTGTTTATTGAAGAGGAGATTCCAAAACAGGACAGTATCGTTGGGGGGAAGGCCACCTTGGCATCTATCAATGGGGTGCTCAAATTCAACACCTTTAGGATGAGAGGGGTCTTACAGGGACAGAGAGTGTCCGTATTGATTGATGGTGGAGCCTCTCACAACTTCATTGACGCAACATTGTTGAAGAGGAGACATATACCCACAGTATAATTTGAAGGGTTCAAGGTAGAAGTAGCAGGTGGTAGTACTATGCCCTGTGACAGATACATTCCAGGTATGAAGCTCACCTTGGGAAGGAATGAGCTAGTACAGGACGTCTATGTGATGGGCCTTCCAGACACTAACATCATCCTAGGGGTACAGTGGCTCAACACATTAGGGCCTATCACCACCAATTACAATACCATGGAGATGTCTTTTGTAGAGGAAGGAGGATGAAAGGTCATGCTCAGAGGCATGACAGGTAACTCTGCTAGGGTGGTTACAACCAAGAGGATGGAACTATCTTCAGGAGAGAGGAAATTGTGTATGCAGCTGAATGTAGGATTTCGGCATGTGTGGATGAGAAGGGTAAAGTGCACTACATCCCAGAGATCAAAGAGATCCTTGACAGGCACCATAAGGTGTTTGGGCCGATTCCTCCAGGTGTGCCACCAGACAGGGGGTTTGAGCAGATCATTGAACTGGAGGCAGGGGCTAAACCAGTTATCACCACACCATATAGGCATTCAAGGAAGTATAAAGATGATATAGAGAAGGCCATTAGGGATCTTTTAGACATGGGACACATCAGGCCAAGCTCTAGCCCTTTTGTTTCTTCAATAGTCTTGGTCAAGAAGAAGGATGGGACGATGAGGATGTGCATTGACTTCCGGGCCTTGAATAAAAAGATGATAAAAAATAGGTACCCTATACCCAGGATTGATGAGTTGCTTGATGAGCTGCATGGAGCTGTCTACTTCACAAAAATTGACCTTCGTTCTGGCTATCGTCAAATCAAGATGAGGGAGGAGGATATCTCAAAAACGACTTTCAGGTGTCACTACGACCATTATGAGTTCTTGGTAATGCCCTTCGGGCTAACCAATGCCCCCACCACGTTTCAGTCTTGCATGAACCATGTGTTCAAAAAACAACTGAGGAAACACTTGTTAGTATTCTTTGATGACTTGCTCATTTACAACAAGACGTGGGAGGAACACCTTCGGCACGTGGACCAAATCCTGTCGATCATGGAGGAACAGTCACTGTACGCTAAGGAATCCAAGTGTGAGTTTGGGATGACAGAGGTGCTCTACTTGGGACACATCATAGGAGCAAAGGGGGTATAGGTACATTAGGATAAAATAATAGCCATTATGGAGTGGCCTACTCCTAAGACACTCACAGAGTTAAGGGGATTCCTAGGCATATGCACATACTACAGGAAATTTTTCAAGGGGTTTTCTCAACTGTGTGCACCCTTGATCGATTTGACCAAAAAGGGGGCCTTCAAATGGAGTGAAGAAGCTCAAGCTACGATGGAGAAAATGAAAAAGGTTATGAGCACATGCCCAGTTCTAGCCCTTCCAGATTTCGGCCTACCTTTCACCTTGGAGTGTGATGCCTCAGGGGAAGGTATAGGGGTCGTACTGATGCAAAATAGGCACCCTCTTGCCTATGAAATTCAGAAACTCAGGGGCCCCTAACTGCTTTACAACATTTATGACAAAGAAATGATGGCTATCATGCATGCACTAGCCAAATTTCGGCAATATTTGGTAGGTGCACGGTTTGTGGTCAAATTAGACCATAACAATCTTAAATACCTATTGGAGCAGAAGGATTTGAATGAAAGGCAACAAAAATGGGTAAGCAAAATACAGGCCTATGACTTTGACATTGAATTCGTCAAAGGGAAGAACAACGCAGTAGCGAATGCATTATCTAGGAGGCCATCCATTTTTGCCATGACAGGTATGTCAGTTGACTGGAAGGATCACTTGATGGTGGAATATGCAAAGGATCAGTTCGCTTGTCAACTATTGGACGGAAAGATAGAGGATGATAACTTTAGAGTCATGAAGGACCTCATTTATTACAAGGGCTGGATTTTCTTGGTTCCTGGATCGACTTTCAAAGCCAAGGTATTACACGCATGTCATAACTCACCAGTGGAAGGACACCAAGGGATTAGTAAGACGTACAGACAGGTGAGAGAGAGGTTGTCATGGAAGGGCCTCAAGGAAGATGTGATTAAGCATGTCAAAGAATGCACTACATGCCAAGAGAACAAGGATAAGCACACTCACCCGATAGGGCTGCTGCAACCCTTGCCCATTCCAGAGCACAAGTGGGAAATCATATCCATGGATTTCATCACCGGCTTGCCCAGAGCACAGGGGAAGGACTGCATTTTTGTAGTAGTGGACATGTTGACAAAGTTTGCACACTTCTTTTCCATAGCCACAGACTTCAGCGCAACACAGGTGGACGAACTGTTTTTTAGAGAGGTATTCAGGTTGCACGGCCTACCAAAGACCATTATCAGTGACAGGGATAGCAGTTTCATGAGTACGTTTTGGCAGGAGTTGTTCAGATTAGTTGGTATGACATTGACCCCTAGCACCAACCATCACCCTCAGACGGACGGCCAAACCGAAATAGTCAACAAATGGGTGGAAGGCTACCTCAGAAATTATGTAGCAGGACAACAAAAAGCATGGGTCAGATGGTTGCACTTGGGAGAATACTGCTACAACACCACCCATCATGTATCCATAGGCATGACACCATTCAGAGCCTTATACAGCTATGATCCAATCTCCTTTGTGGAGATTGCCTTTGGGGACAACAGGGCACCAATGGTACAGGATTGGGTACAACAGAGCCAAGACATCCTCTGAGAGTTGAAGGATCATATACAGAGAGCACAGAACCAGCAGAAGGTCCAAGCAGACAAGCACAAAGTGGAGCGTACTTTTGAGGTTGGTGACTTAGTCTATTTAAGGCTCCAACCCTACCAGCAGGCTTCTATAAAAAGAAGTGGAGCAGAAAAGCTACAACCATGCTTCTTTGGGCCCTACAAGATCAACAGAAGGATAGGGGCCATAGCCTATGAGTTAGATCTTCCACAGGGCAGCCGAATACACAACGTCTTCCATGTATCATGCCTAAACAACGCCATCGACCAACACATCATTCCCATTGAGACACTACCTCCCATGGACGAAGAATGATAGCTTGTGTTGATTCCGGAAGAGATACTGGAGGTTCGAGAGAAAAGGCTCTGGAAGAGAAGCATTAAGGAGTATTTTATCAAGTGGAAAGACTTACCCATTGAGGATGCCATGTGGGAGAATGAACAGATGGTACGGGAGACAGGTTTGGAATTGCTTGAGGACAAGCAATTTCAAGCAGGGGAGACTGTAATGTCTCCCACCTCTTGATGAAGAGGTTTGGAAGACTTAGTGGTCTAGGTGTCCCCACTAGGCCATAGTCTCACACTGAGGGGAAAGGTCAACCAAACTGAGGTTATATTCTTAAGTTGACTTGAGAAAAAGGTGAAAAAGAGTTAAAAGATAACTCAATGAAGAAATAGAAGAGCTGGAGTTGGAGTTAGGGTAACTCTAGGAGTTAAGTTAACTCAATAGGAAAATAGAAGAAAAAGTATAAAGAGAAGGCTAGGGCACACTTCTTGGGAATTCTGGATTTTGGTATTTGCTTGTTATTTCTCTTGAGCATACAATTTGAGGGTTTTGCTGTCACAAACCCTTGTGATAAAATCAGTGGTGAAATACCCACTCACCTTGTTCCAAGCTTGGTCTCGGGGATGAAATACTCCACCCACACCATTCTACACTCATCACAGATCCACCTATTGATTTAGGAAAGCAGCAGGGTCGTACTATTCAGGAATTTCCAGCAAGGGCGCACCATCACTTGAAGAGGAGTTCGATCCAGCCAATCAGGAGAGCTTGGGGGTATTCCGACAATTGGGTTCTATTTGCAGGTTATCAACCATCATTTTGGTGGTTTTCTTGAAGAGTTATCACCATCAGATCTTCAACTACATATTGGGACGGCCTTGAGGCAAGGAGGACGTCCTGTGATTCGGTATTTCTCAGATCTAGGGAATTCTACCTAGAATCTGGACTTGAAACTTCTCCTACGGGGTTTCCACAGCCCGATCTACCATTCTAGAGAGTTTCAGAGGTTTTGGAGGTGTCCTTCATTCAGAACGACTTATTGAGCTATTCAGGGCTTCAGGAGGGCGCATAATGCATTAGGGTTTCAGCCATTGATTGAGGAGGATTGAGTATTTGAGCTTCAGACTTCCAGGAGGGGTTTCCTTGGTCCCAATCTACATTTTGGTGGAGTTTGGCACGATTTGAGCATCTCCTTCAGCTAGGCCGAAATATTGGTCCCTTTCAGCCAACAGGATGTATTAGCAGCCCAGGGGAGGTTGAGCGTTCACCTATTGTGGCACCTTGGGTCTTCAGATTGTATTCAGCCTTTGGAGGCATCTTTTGTATTAGCGGGAGCATTTTGTAGCAGCTCATATCCATTATCTATTGGATCCATTTGAGGACTATTCTAGATCTCCTCTATATTGTATCTGGTTCATGCTTTTCATAATAAAGGTCAAATCTATGCTTGTATTTTCCATATCTTGAGTATGCTTGTGATCTTGCATGTGTTGGATAGATATTGTATGAACATCATTTAAATAACTGGAACAAACCCTAAGGCCGAAACATCAATAGTCACCTGCACAACAGATAATCAACAAACACAACAGTCGTAGTTAGTGGTTTCAAGAAAAAAAATTGGCTTGGGATCATTACAGTGGTATCAGAGCTCTGATCCTCTCAACCTGTGAGGATTAGTGCATGCATCGGTACAGTGGTATATACATGGGAAAAAAGAAGAAACAAGCAAGTGAAACAAAGGCCGAAATGGAGGGTTCAGGTGAGGAAGGTGAACCCCAGGGCTTGGCTTACTTGGCAAGAGAATTCAATAAATCCATAAACTAAACAGAAAGGAAAGTGGTCATTCACCTAAAGGAGAACTATGTCATAATCCGCAGAGGACAAGCCGAAATTACTGAGACCTTGAAAAAGGTAGATGATAACCTAAGGAAGGTGGACGAGAACTGGACTAGGATAGCCGATCTATTATTGCAGATAACTCATAAGGGGAAAGGACCAGAGATATATGGAAATAGAGAGACTGGTGGTTCACAAGGTGGAAACAGGTACAACCCAGAGAAGGCTCCCAGATATAACCCTGAGCAGATTTCCTATCATTAGTCAGAGGGGATCCATGGAGGGGGCACCCCCCATGGGAAAATGGGTAGCAAGGCTACTCCTAGACCATACTTACCCACGTTCATAGATGGACAGTCACAGCAGGAACATGTGGATGATTTTTCTTGAGAAGATGGTTCAGTGTACCTGGGAGTACCATGAGCTAGACTTGGGAATTCAGAGACAAATGTCCTTGGACCAATACTGCCAGCTTAAGTTCAGAAATAAACCTAAGCCAAATCACAGAAGCAATTATGAGTTGGAACGAAGGATGGGGAAGATAGAAATCCCATACTTTGATGGCATGACCAAAATGACAGCACAAGCGTGGGTACAGAAGCTGGATACTTATCTATAGCTTAACCCTATGAGAGAGATGGAAGCCATCAAGTTTTCTACCATGCACTTGGATGGAAAAGCTCATGATTGGTGGTACCATGGATTGATCACCCTAGGCCACAATCAGATCATGGCATATTCAGACTTCACTCATAGGCTCATTGACCATTTTGATCTGGGGGATCCGAAGCTGCATTTCAGGGAGCTCACACAACTGAATGGGCTTCGAAACATTTGCATCCATGACAGGTCCAGCTCACCCTCTATAGAGGCACCCATAGGTAAGCCATGCATTTCCCTGCTATCACTGCACCCCTTGCCTAGACATCCCTTATCCACCTCATCCACTCACATGGATTGGATTTGATTTCTCCCGGAAACATCCCACACCCAGTGAGAATTAGCCCAATAGGACGCCCTGTCACTTCCTCTAAACTTACCTTGTAGATTAGTATAATGTCTTTGAGCACTTGTCTGGGTAAATGGGGTTTTATGCACATGTTTAATAAAATTGATGATTAGATGTGATTGACATTGCTATGATCCATGTGACTTATGAGCCCATGGAGGGCATATTTGTTGATGTTTCAGGACCATACATGATGGAAGATACCCAGATGGACAGGTACACATGGGGAGATGATAAATTAGGACCTCCACGGGGTTGAAAGCCCACCTGATGGATGTTGATACCCCAGCAGGGGGCAGAGACAGATCAAAGGTTTTTCACCAGAGAAGTGGAGGACGTTCCACCAGAGGAAACCCAACAGACCTGTACCCAGGGGGGTGGTGCCCTTTCCACCAGGACGTTGGCCATGGAAGGCCCATGACGTCACCCATGACACTCACGACATCACCCAATGCTTGTGGAGGTTTTGGGAGGCAGTTGTGTGACAAATTGGCATGTGTGGCAGGTTCTTGAGGACCAAGAAGGCCTAATGTTTTTCTCCAGGAAGCCAACGTTGCCCTAAAATGGGATGACATCACCCTAAAAGGGCATGACATATTCATCTTTGCTTGATTTAGGGTTTTATTTTGACATTTAATGTAAAAAAAATATTATTATGTATTTTTGGCCTTGTCAGCCTTTTGTGACCTAAAATTAAATTAAGGTCATTGGTATGGTATAAGTAGAGAGCTAAAACTCTCTTTATTTCATCATCTTTCACTCACACTTGTGTGAAGTCTGAAATTTTTAGCCCTTCTAGGGTTTTTGACTGAAATTGTGGCACACTTGTTGAAGGAGGCTTCTCTTTGGTGATTTTTGGCATTTTTCTTGGTGGAAGGTTTATGAATAGGGTTTGGCTTGATGAATACATGATAAATGTAAGTGAATTTCTGCAATCCTTCCATCACTTGAATGGTTATAGTGTTTTACTTGTATTTTGTTAATGAAATTGCTAGAATAAACCCTAGGAAATAAGAACACGTTGGTGTCCTTATTTTAATTCCCTACTAGATTATGCCAAGGAGCCATTTTATCTTTTGAAGACATTCCTAGGGCCTTGCCATTGCAACAGCCTACCATTTTCTCTTTACCCTAGCCGATTTTACTTTGTTATTGAGCTAAAGGAGGAAAACGTGCTAAGGCCTAGGGTTGCCTACACCTTAGTAAGTCGTTTTCCCCTAGGGTTTGATGGTTGAAGCCTTGGCTTACCAACACCTCACCATCAAATCCCTCTTATCTTTGGACCTACTATTATCATCTTGTTCCTTCAACTCTTCCTGCTACTTG
Source organism: Picea engelmannii (assembly GCA_009831015.1). Lineage (NCBI taxonomy): Eukaryota > Viridiplantae > Streptophyta > Pinopsida > Pinales > Pinaceae > Picea > Picea engelmannii. Next base: position 31,697 of record ML855823.1, on the reverse strand, counting down.
TTAACTCCATTTTCCCTATGAATGCACTAGTCTAAGACCTCTTCCTTGAGTATTTTGATCACAATCTACAAACATCCAAATCTCTGAGCAATTAATAACACCTTTTTAACCCTAGTTTAGATTAACTTTCTATCCCTACTGCTGCTATTATTCTTTCAATTTATAGTCATACTTTGCAACACTTAAAGCTTCTAAAAGCAATTTAAAGAATTAATGCATAGTTGCTTCTAATGAATATTGATAATTGATAATTTGTTATTCTTGCTAATTTTGAAGCATTTATTGTTGAAGTATCGTATTGTGATTATTGCCATTTATACATCTTTACTTACTTCATCAATACATTAGTCAATTGCTTATATCAAGAAAATCTCTGATTATATGAAGTATTAACCAATAAGTGACCTTGCAAGTATAGTTTTCATGTTGTTTTGTTCTGGGCAGGTACATATCTGGTTATTATTATCTTTTATTGGTTGTTTAGCCAGACTTTCTGATTGGTGGTGACTTGTGAGAGGGAAACCTATACCTTAGCCTTTACCATTTGCCTTCTCGAAACTCCAGGTCACTCGGGACGTCTCCCCTGGGCCTACCACCCTAGATAGAAAGGGACATCCTATTGAGGTGACAATGATAGGATAGTCTCCCGTTACGTCAGTTCGTCTTCAGTTAACTTTCCTTTACATCGAAGTACAAACTGTGCGATAACATTTTGGCATCGTTGTCGGGGAACACTGAGTCAATCCTCCTCAAAAGGCAACATTTTTTCGGTAAGACTTTCAGTAAGAGTCCTTATCTTACAAAGCTTACCTGGCGACTCCACTAAGGGTGATTCCCTTATCTTTTTGGTAATTTCAAGAAATTATCTTGCGACTCCACAATCCACAAGGAGGTGCAATAACCCTCCTCAATCCTTCAGAAGAAAGCCTCCCAGAAACTCTCCTGTAGTAAAATCACTCTTCAGAGGAAGTCTTCCTTTAAACACAATGTCTACCACAGGAACTCAGACCAACAATCCAAACCAAAGACAATGGTCATCCAATCTTTTCAAACCGCTAGACATGACAACCATACTAGGCTACCCTAGGAAGATGCCACCCAAGTATGAGAAGTGGTTGCCTAAGTTCACTGGTGTCGAAGAGCATATGAGCAATTTTTGGGCGTTTTTTCAACTTCACCCCATCAGTGATGATGCTGAGGATTTACTCATGAAATTGTTCTCTGCTACCCTCCTTGATGCTTCAAGATGTTGATATCATGGTCTTCCTGATGGAAGTATTAAAACCATGGATAAATTGGAAGAGGCCTTTCTCAAATGATGGAGTGTCAAAGAAGACCCCAACATGTTGTTGACCAAGTTGAATACCCTTTGGAAACAAGAGAATGAGACCATTAGAGAGTTCCACACTAGGTTTGAAACCCTATTGCAGAAGATCCTAGTAAGTCATCATCCAACTAATAACTTCCTTGTTTACATTTACACCAAAGATTTTACTGGTCAACTGGGTTATCTCCTCAGGGATAAGAGCCCTCAAACGATCCAAGAAGCCCAAGAGTTAGCTACAACGATTGAAGACAACCTTCACTCATCCAAAAGAGAGCCTTTCTCAAACCCAAGGGTCAAAACGAACACTAAACCCAAGATAGTCCACAACACTGAGCCTTTCTCAGATATTTGTGCCAGCCTGGCAAAGTTGCAAATGACCATGGATGGCATATATAAAACCAAGAACTAATGATGAATATAATTGTCAACCTGGAAAGAGCCCAAAGCCAAGCACCAAGGGTCCCATACAAAGGCCAATTCCAAAAGGGAAACCAAGTTTATAGACCAAAGAATGATCAAGAGGTTCCTAATACTTTAGCTCCTACAAACTTCGTGGATGAAAATCCTTGGTGTTTGCAGTGTAGTGAGGCACATTGGGAACATGAATGACCCTATAACAATGGAGGCCATGACCAAGTAAACAACGTGGGCCATGTTATAGAATGCCCCCATATTTGCCTCAATATCACTCCCGCGGAACACCGAGAAGGCATAAAAGAGGCAACCAAGAAGGCTAGAATGGAAGTAATAAACAACTTGGACCGGGAATCAAAGGAGAAGTTGAAGAAACAAGAATTTCAGGTGTATAGACGAAAGAAGCTAAACCAACCTATCCCTACCAATCCTGCAATAACTCAAACAAAACCTCCACCTTTGGACATTCTCCTTCCTAAAACATCCAGAACCGAAAGGGTGGACTTAAACTTTGACTTCAAAGGGGAACTATCCAAGATGCATGTGACCATCCCTCTAAGAGAAGTTATTAAGGTACCATCTGTTAAAGAAAGATTTGATAATTTCTTCAAGGGATCAAATGGACCTATGGACCCCCCTATCATGTTACAAGCTGATCACTTTAGGGTCCATTATGATGAACACCCCCCCTTTTTTATGACCTTGCTGATGAATAACAAGAGCTTTAACAATTGCATGATGGATTCAAGGGTTGATGCCAACATGATGTCTCTCAAGGTCATGCAATAATTGGGCCTAAAAGTCACACGACCTTACAAAAATGTGTGTGGCTTTGAGTCCTAGAGCCATACCCACACATGGGGTAACTGAAAATGTGGAAGTATGCCTTGAAAGATACCCTGAGAGAGTAATCCACATCGACATAGTGGTGGAAGACGTCCTATATGTGTGGGGGATGTTACTGTCTAGAAAATTTTCCTCAATACTAGGGGGCACTCTTGAGATGGACCTCACTTACGTAAATGTACCTTTGAACAATGGAACAATAGGTCATCTCCCGAATGTGCTGATGACTAAGACCCATGTGCAAGAAACTAGTAATAACATCAAAGATTACAAAGCACATGACCAGATCATGGAAAGTCTTCCTGAATTTTCTCCCAATGATATGGCCTTTGCAACAGAGGAAGACTTTTATCAAATACATTGGCCCAAGAGAGAAGAATACCAACAACTTCTAGATAAGTATAAAGACAAAGAATTTGGGGCTGTAAAATTACTAAAGAAGGGAGAAAGCGATGTATTGATTCAACCATCGCAGCAGGAAGTCTTTACAACAGAATCCCACCCTCCTCCCTCCACACAATACACCAGGGTTGTTCAGGAAACAACTAAATTCAGAATCAGGGAATACAAGGAGGGGGACGTAGTATGGACGTGGGGTGTCAAGAAAGGAGAGCCAATTAATGTCAAGGGAAGTACACAATTTTGGCTTGGTCCTTTTAAAATTGGAAGAAAATCAGTTGATGATTCTTACTACTTCTCCACATTGGAAGGAAGAAGGCCTCTACTACCAGTCAGCGAGCACCTCCTCAAGCGCCACCAAGGTGGGGGGACTTGAATTCATAGGTAAAAGCAGGTAAGTAGGTAGGAATTTTCATTCGTTGTATATACCATTTTCATTTCATGCTAGAGTAGTTTGCTTTCACATTTGTACATATGCTTGCTTTCGTATTATATATATGATCTAGGGGTGATATCACCACCCCAAATGATTGCTAACAGCTTTATGTC
>ML855823.1:0-16271 GCA_009831015.1 Picea engelmannii | reverse complement strand
CGCCCACTCAAGCGGAGGACATTGTAGATTACATGAGGGAGTATGCAACATTGGGCCATAACTTCCATCAGGACATGACCATGGTCGATTATTGTGGACTCAGACTCAGGAACCGCCCCAGAGAGCCACATAGAGGAGGACAACAACAACAGTAGGGGAATAACATTGATTTCATTCGGAAAGTTGGTAAACTCACCATATCTTCTTTTGACGGATCGTCCAAATGCACAACCAGCGCTTGGGTACAAAAGCTAGACACATACTACAAGCTCAACCAAATGACCGAGACAGAGGCCATCAGTTTTGCTACCCTACACTTGGAGGGTGAGGCACACGAGTGGTGGCATCATGGATTGGTGACGTTGGGACACGGTCACATCACCTCCTACAGGGAGTTCATAGAGAGACTCATGGACAGGTTTGAAAGGAGGGATCCTGAGATCCACTTCAGGGATCTAGCTCAGTTGAGAGAAACTGGCACAACAGAGGCATTCATTACAGAGTTTCAGCGGGTAGCAGTGGCAGTGACAAATATATCAGAGCCCAGGTTGATCATGTTATTCACAGAGGGACTCACACAGATCCCTTGAGAGGATGGGTGAAGGCATACATGCCTCACACATTGCAGGATCTCATCTTACGCACTCGAGATTTGGCAAACTCAGTGCCAAAGACTAAACCCTTTTCCAAACCCTTCGTACCACAAAAGACTGAGACAGGAAGCCATTCCATAGAGAATGGAAGGGCAAGGAGAAGTTGGATGATGAGACGAGGCGAGATCTTATGAGGAAGAAGCTTTGCTTTAACTGCAAAGACCCTTGGGTCCCAAGCCACATGTGCATGGGCAAGGGAGAGATTCATTATATTGAGGCGGCAGCAGAAAATGTGGACAATGAGGAGGAGGAGCATGATAATAGATCCACTAGCTCAGAGGAGGAGTCAGCACAGGCAGAGGAGCAACCTCCCCATAGACCACCGACACCGACAAAGGCCCACCCACCGGTAGTTCCACAGCCTCTTGAGCAGGCTAACAGACATAAACCAACAAAGGGAGGAGTCATAATGACCCTTTTTGGTGTTCCCAGGTATGATACCCTCCGGATCGGAGGGACTATTCAGGGACAATGGGAAATCGTCTTGATAGATGGTGGGGCCATCCACAACTTCATTGACGCTTCATTGGTATCGAGATGGGCACTTCAGATAGAGGAGTTTGATATTGTAGTAGTAGATGGCCATACAATGGAGTGTCTAGACAGAGTTTCAGACTTGGAGATAAAGTTAGGCAACTACACAGTGAGAAACACATTTTATGTGGTTGACCTATTTGACACAGATGTGGTATTGGGAGTCCAATGGATGATCACCTTGGGAAAAATCACCACCAATTACCAAACATTGGAGATGGGGTTCAGAGACAGTGATGGGAAGAGGGTTGTTCTAAGAGGCATGTCAACAGGAGCACCCAGGACAGTTTCAGCCAAGAGGATGGAGAGGATATTCAGACATGGGGAGGTAGCATATGCCGCAGAGTGCTTGATCACTATGCATAAGGATTCAGAAGGTCAACAAGAGTATCTTACAGAGATCAAGAACTTGTTAGGACAACATCAACATGTTTTGGGTCAATTTCACCAGGGAGACCACCTGACGGGGGGTTTGAGCACACCATTGAGTTGAAGGAGGAGGCCAAAACTATGATCATCCCACCCTATCGTCATCCTAGGAGGTTCAAGGATGAGATAGAGAAAGCAATTAAGGAATTGCTAGCGATGGGACACATCATACCTAGCAGCAGTCCATTCTCTTCTTCAGTTGTCTTATTTCTGAAGAAGGATGGTACCATGAGGATGTGAATTGATTATCGGGCCTTGAACAAGAAAAGCATCAAGAACCAGTATCCTATCCCTCGCATTGAAAAGTAGATGGATGAACTACATGGGGCATTTTTCTTCTCGAAGATTGATCTATGCTCTGGGTATCATTAGATCAGCATCCGAGAGCAGGACATAGAGAAGACGACATTTCGATGTCACTTTGGACATTTCGAGTTCCTGGTTATGCCATTTGGGCTAACCAACGCACCAACTACATTTCAATCTTGCATGAACCACATCTTCATGGATCAGTTGAGGAAATTAGTCTTGGTTTTCTCTGACGACATCTTGGTCTACAACAAGACATGGTAGGAGCATACGAGGCACTTGGATGAGATATTGAGCATCAAAGAGGCGCAGTTAATATATGCCAAAGATTCCAAGTGTGAGTTTGATATGACAGAGCTACTTTAATTGGGCCACATCATCAGTGCAAAGGGGGTATAGGTACACTAGGAGAAGATCAGGGCCATTCTGGTTTGGTCAACGCCTAGGAGCGTGATGGAGTTGAGGAGTTTGTTCGGGCTGTGTAGCTATTATAGTCGGTTTGTCCGGGGTTTTTCTCAGCTTGGAGCACCACTGACGGATCTTACCAAGCATGGGGATTTCATCTGGACTGATGAGTCACAGAAACCCTTTGATCACATAAAGAAAATCATGGGCACTTGTCTAGTGTTGGCATTACCAGACTTCACTTTGCCATTTGTACTAGAGTGTGACGCATCTAGTGGGTGTATCGAGATAGTTTTGATGCAGGGAGGACACCCCATTGTATTTGAGAGAAGGAAGCTTAGTCAACCTGAGAGGCTATACTCCATTTATGACAAGGAAATGTTGGAAATCATGCATGCCTTGACCAAATTCAGACAATATTTGGTTGGCAACAAATTCGTGGTCAAAACAGATCACATCAGCTTGAAGTATTTCCTTGAGCAGAAGGACCTCAGTGAGTGCCAACAAAAATGGGTGACGAAGGTGCAGGAATTTGACTTCGACATAGAGTATGTCAAGGGGAAGAAGAACATTGTGGCCGATGCACTTTCCAGGAGACCTGCGACTTCTTCTTTGATGAAGATTTCAGCAGATTGGAAATCCCACTTGTTAGTGGAATATTCCAAGAACCACTTCGCTTGTGAGGTTTTGGATGGATAGATTGAGGATGATAGGTATAGGGTCATTGACAATTTCATATTTTACAAGGACATAGTCTACTTAGTACCAGATTCAGGGCTCAAGAAGAAGATACCCTCAGTAGTTCATGATTCACCACTAGCAGGCCATTAGGGGTTTTTCAAAACCTACAAACAGATATCAGAGAGGTTCTCATGGAAGGCCTCAAATAGGACGTTATGAGACACATCAGTGAGTGTGTGACTTGCCAGTAGAACAAGTTAGGGCATAGTCTTCCAGCAGGGCTACTTCAACGACTTCCCATTCCGTAGCAAAAATGGGAAAGTATATCGATGGACTTCATCACAAGCCTACCCAAGGTCCGGGGTAAGGACCGTATCTATGTAGTGGTTGATAGATTGACCAAGTTTGCTCATTTCTATTCCATATCGATAGAGTTAAACGCAGTTAAGGGAGCCGAGTTATTCTTCAGGGAGGTTTTCAGATTTCATGGGTTGCCGAGGAACATCATCAGTGACAGGGACAGTCAGTTTATTGGGACATTCTAGAGGGATTTGTTTAGATTGGTGGGGACAGAGTTGACACCCAACACCAGCTATCACCCTCAGATAGATGGGCAGACCGAGATCGTCAACAAGTGGGTTAAAGGGTATTTGAGGAACTATGTAGGTGGACAACAAAGAACATGGGTCAAGTAGCTACATTTAGGAGAGCATTGCTACAACACCACTTTCCACATGTCCATTGATATGACACCCTTCCGAGCATTGTACAAATATGATGCTCCCACTTTGGTAGACTTGGTTTTCAGGGAGAGCAGAGCTCCCAAGGCCAAGGATTGGATCATAGAGAGTCGGGAGATTCTCAAGTTGTTGAAAGAGAACCTGCAGACGACACAAAACCGATAGAAGATGACTGCGGAAAGGCACATGATAGAGCGCAACTTTGAGGTTGGGGATCTGGTTTTCTTGAGACTCCAACCTTATAGACAACCATATATAAGAAGAGTGGGGCCGAGAAGCTCAAGCCTAGATTTTATGGCCCTTACAAGATCATGTGTCGAGTAGGTGAGGTTGCTTATGAGCTAGAGATTCCAGAGGGGAGCAAGATTCATAACATGTTCCACGTATATTTCCTCAAAAATGAAGTGGGACAATTCATCAGCACATTAGAGGATCTTCCCCCATTGGATGAGGAGGGACAATTGGAGTTGGTTCCGGAGGAGGTACTGGAGTTCTGGGAGCAGAAACTGAGGAGCAGGGTCATCAGAGAGTGTTTGATCAGATGGAGAGGGCTTCCAGTAGAGGACACTACTTGGGAGAGCGAGTAGGTGTTGCAAAACCCTGGATTGGTATTTCTTGAGGACAAGCAATTTCGGGAAGGGAGGATTGTAATGTCCCTTTCCAAATAGGAGCTCCAGAGAGGAGGCTTAATGGTCTAAACCACCCCGTTAGACTATATCCAGGGCCATAAATGGGTAAACAGGGTTATTAGAGGTCACTCCAGTCAAAATTGTTATATTCAAAAAGTGGCATTGAGTTAAAAGTGGCTAAAAGTGCTTTTAAGCCAATTTTGATAAAACAAAGAAGCTCCGATACCAATTGATAAAACAAAGAAGAACAAAAACATGGCGTAAAGTCTCACTAGCCAACACTCAATGTATTCAAACCAATGGTACATATTTATAGTACAATGGGTGATGCCACCTCATAGAGATATTTCCTCTAGATCCTAAAATCATGCATGATGACTAGGCTAGGCAATCTTAACTAACTCATTATTCATCACTTGAGGATATATTACTAATATTCTAAATGAATAATAGAAATATAGGTGACAATTTAGACTTAGTGATTGGTTAAGGTAAGCCAAAGGCTAACAATCCCCCCCTCAATCACAAGTCTGATCAATAATACCAACAATAAAGCATAAACTGGTTTCAATTCCAAGTCTTCATACTAAAACTCCTGTGCTGAGCCTCAATGAAGAACTACTTGAAAAAATGCCAATCTGGATGCAGAATGGTTCATCTGAAATGAACTGGAAGAAAGATGAGATATGGAAGTGAAAAGATACAATCTCTGAACATTCCCTGATTACTTGACAATTTGATCATTTTGCCAAGTATTTGAGCTAGAAGAATCTGACATCTTCAGCTAATTGGTGAACATGTAGTATCACCACTCTACTATCAGTGTATCAGTGATAGTGCTCTCTAAATCTGTGGTTTGGGATAACCACTGATCAATTGATACCATATATCTGATAGTTTTTGGATAACCACTAACCAATATTGACACTTTTAGGTGTTCAACAACATCCCAATCTATAATGGGTATGATTCAATTGCAAGTCATTGAACCATAATCCTGCCAAAGTATGTCATCTCTGGAAAATCTCACTATGTAATCATGTGAGCCAGGATGCATGCAATTTGTTCACTTAATGTAAAGTCCAATGTGATGAGAGCGAACCAAGAGAAGCGAATCAACTTCTAGTCTGACACATCCCCGAAAATGCCTGACAACTCAATCAAATGACAAGATGCAATGCAAAAGGATCCTCTTGCCCTTTGCTAGGTGGAATAACTATCTATGTGAACCAAACATCCACATCATTGCTCTCAAAATCAAAATCAACATCCCAATTATGTATGATTCAACTTAAACGTATTGAACCATAATTCTTCTAAAGTCTGTCATATACATACTGCAGTTGCCCATTTGGCAAATTTCATGCCCATCTGGCATACTTGTTGTTGAAACTTTCTTTTTGACAACCATCTTCAATTCCATCATCAATTCCCCCCCATTGTCAGCTGAAAGGAGAGACCACAAGTGGTTTCATGAACCATCGTCACTAGAATTTTGAACTCCCCCCTTTGAGGTGCATGAGAGTTTCATCATTGTACTCCCTCCTACTATGCTCAAGAGAGTACCGTACTTGTTCCATTTGAATACAACACAAAGTGGGCATGCAGAAAAAAAGCTACATGCTATCTCATCCCGTGAGGGCCATGCTCGAAAGCTATGCCATAAGGGGACCAGTTATGTGAGGTACAAAAATTTTATGTGCTACAATATTGGTCTTTAATCGAGATTGAATTCTATGGTAATACTTATATAATCGCTTGGTTGTTGATGACCATTTCCACGGATCAAGCCACTCATAGTGAATCTTCAATCTTTTAGGTTTCTTCAGTGTTGAACATATGTCTGAAGAATGGTTATGTTTGCCACAATGCTGGCAAGGATGGAGATCAAAACACATTTCTCCATGTTACCAATGCGATTGCAATGTTGGCACTTATCATTTTGATGATGAACTTGAACAGGGGAAAGTGAATCTTCTTGAAGGAATCCAACACTTTGGAACTTGATTGGTCTGGAATAATCAATAATATGAAAGGTAACTTCATTTTCATATCCAAGTCTTGTTCTATTCTTGTTGTAAATGATTTCTTCCCAAGGTCTGATGATGGGCTTGGAAAGAGTATTCTGAACCTGTTGCTTTGACATCTGTCGAAGTGGATTTACTATATGTTGTTGCATTATTGAAAAGTTTTCTTCACTGAAGTCAAAAGAAAACTCTTGAAATGTAGTTTCATGAATAGCTTCGTCTTTGTCTGCATCTAGAGTTGTCTTACTGAGTTTCTCCTTCACTGATTGTTGATCAAAATCATCATCATCATCATCATCATAGAGAGGGTTTGTTGAACAAAAGCTAGTTCGGAACAGTTCACTAGCCATTGATTTTTGAGATCCATGATTTCATCATTCAAAAGTTGGGATAGAGATTGAAGATATCTAACTTTAGCTTGTGTCACTTGCAAACAAGTTAGCACTGATTGAAGAGTTGCTTTGTTTAATATTATTGTGTTGTCTTCAGTGGTGTTTATTAGAGTGTTCAATAACTCTAATAATTCTAGATATCGAGCCATTTCAAAAACACTAAATGAGGTCTCCTTGTGCAGGTAGATCCTGATTACAATTTGACTCAAGAAAATAAGGCTTATCTGCAACTCACTCACTTGAATCGCTCGCTTGAACTTCACGCTCGCTTGATTTTGTTTCATGCTCGCTTGAACTTTTCTTGCTTTCTTCCAAGAAGTTGAAGTTGTCAGATACTACCGAAAATTCTCCCGAAAACTTGGTGTTACAATGATTTGAGTTTCAACCACTCAACCTATAGACTCGAGAATAGAATGACACAAGCAAGTAGTGGGTGTCGGTTTCAACCGAGAATGCACCTTATGACAAATTCAATTCAACTCAACTTAATTACACTATTTCCAGTACAAATTAACTTGATCAAGTAATCTTACAACAAACATTGTTAGCAAGTTACAATTTAACTTCAAATGCTCCATGATGTGTTGAGTTTGAAATCTTTGATTTGTCCATTACTGATGTGGTTGACGACTTGAATGCTTGAGAATGTTCTTCACATATGCTTGATCATATGTGCTTGATTGTCATTAATTTGTGTGCCTGAATTTTTTCCTTGTACTCAATGTATGATGCGTTAAATGATACATTACAAACGTGTTTATGTCAAAACTAGACATTAAACATCATAAATCAACCATGCAAATATTCACCACAACACACTAAGCAAGGTGTACCTAAGATCCCCTTATTCAATTTTGGGCAGATCTAGGATACAGAGCAAAAGACTTCAATTTTATTATAAGAATCTCTCTTACGAGACCACATACAATGGGAAGGCTACAATGTACTTTCTCCTTCACCATACTTTAACAAGGCTTTCAATTCATAACATTTCTCTTCTACTCTCAAATACTTAAGAAAACAATAAATGTCTTCTCAAAAAATGAGTTTCTTATAACCTCAGTTTGTCACTCACTTACAAATTTTCCTAAGTCATAAAGAAATAACGAACATCTCACTCATGCTCACTCTCATTTACTAATGAGCAAAACATCTTACATTTACTCACCTTTCAAAAGAAAAACAAATCTTCCTAAATCTCCCACTTTAATGTCTTGTCACTCCAACAAGCAAGATTGTCTTGAAAATCATGCTTTTATAACTCTTACATAAATCCATATAAAGCCATACCACTTTAAAAAATTAAAAAAAAATGACTTTATAAAAGATTGTGCATAAATTTGTTTTATATGCATGGCATGTATATGCCATTAAAGACTAGTATTTGATGTTTTTGAAGAGAATTCGTCCAATATTTTGTTTGTTTGAGAATCCATACTTTCCTCCGTAGTGAAAGGTCCACGCCAAGTATTTGTTTAGCATATCATTGACGATATTAAAGAGTGTTGTCCATGTAAAATATTGAGCGATTGTAGGTGCGTGTCCCACCAAGCGTGCCATATGATTTAGAATTTGATTAGTTGAAATTTTAGCTAAGATTTGTTGCAATTTTGGCTGCGTTTTGATGTTGTTGTAGATGCCATGCGATTCAAGATATCTTTTGCTTCCTCTGCCTCCTCCGAAAATGACTACAAAATCAACTTAGATCCATAAATCATGGAGGTGGGGTTTGTTGTCATGTGTAGATCTATAGATACCAATGTGAGTCTTCACATTTCCCAGCGTCCGAACATGTAACTTGTCACAGTGTTCACCTAAACACATCTGGAAATTCGTGGAGAGTATAATCTTTTACTATCTTTATGCTATCCTCTTCCTCAACGATCAAAATCATGGAGAAAAGGGTGATTATTTTGCAAGAATCCAATAACAGCAACTATGGAAATTTATAATACATCTTTGCATTCAGTTTGGAAATAACCAGGCGATTCAGTTGTAGGTAGATTGCGATTTTCTGGGGCTTTGACTGCGAGTCTCCCAGGCTGTCAATTGCATAAGAAACTCAAACTACCACATCTCATATATGTGATATCTACCATCAATCAACATGAGGATAAGAAAATAATAGAAATAACACAGATTTCAGCATAAACTGCGAAAGAAACTAAGAAGTTCGACTCGATCTAGGATATTTCATGGTGCTCATTCTCCACCAAAGCCGGTTCTGAGAAGAATTTCTTCATGCCACGAAACAACGAGGGTTCGAATTCACGTTTCTTTTAATGCAGACAAAGACCTTCTGCTCATCGTAGAGACTTATGACATCTGCATTCAATCTTGTTTTGTGTAGGCTGGGTGTGTTTCCACATGTAGCTCCACGTAGGAATTTTGGTTGTAATGTGTGTAAGCATGTTCAATCATCGATCTGGGCATTCAATGATCGGTTTGTAATACAATAATTTTGGGTGTTATTCCTCATACAATTGCCTCTAACACAAGTTCGAATTTTCTTCTATCAATGGAAGATTAAATCACTGTCACGCATTTCAACAACCCTGTTCTAGTACATATGCCATTTGATGCTGAATGAATTATCTAATTCATGCTTTGAGATGGTCAACAAAAAACTCAGAAAATAACAGAGAAGAACATCTCTCTCAAAGACATTCCAGATTTATACAGTCATTCGTAATTCTCAATTCACATAGAAATTGGGATTTTTCCATTATAAATACATAGAATAAACAACATGACATGAAAACTTATCTCTTGAACTGATCACTGTAGGTACCAGATCGCTTTCTTTAACTTGGAAAAATGTCCTGCATCATTCCTCCATACATGTCCATCACTCTCCTTGAAGACATTCCTTGAAAAATAATGCTCGACAAACTATATTACTACGATCTGGTCTGTGTTACAGTCCTCGATACAGTCCATGATACAGTCCTCGATACGGTCCTCAATACAGTCCACAATACAATCCTCAATATGGTCCACAAAACAAAATTGTACTCAGTACCATGCTCTTGAGTTTGAAGAGATTCGGGTTGGTGTCAAGAATTTTTCCTTGCTTCCTCGATCCATCATCAATTCTCTTCCTTCACAATTTTCACCATGGCTCTGATACTTTCATCCTCTTTTCACCATGGCTTTGATATTTTCATCCTCTTTTCACCATGGCTCTGATATTTTCATCCTCTTTTCACCATGGCTCTGATACCAATTGATAAAACAAAGAATCTCTGATACCAATTGATAAAACAAAGAAGAACAACAACATGGCGGAAAAGGCTCACTAGCCAACACTCAATGTATTCAAACCAATGCTACATATTTATAGTACAATGGGTGATGCCACCTCATAGAGAGATTTGATCTAGAACCTAAAATCATGCATTATGAGTAGGCTAGGAAATCTTAACTAACTCATTAGTCATCACTTGAGGATATATTACTAATATCCTAAATGAATAATAGAAATATAGGTGACAATTTAGACTTAGTGATTAGTTAAGGTAAGCCAAAGGATCACAAATTTGAGCTAAAAATAGAACAAACGAGCTAAACTTAGATGTCAACAACGAATTGGGGTTTCGTGCAGCTATAAGAGAAGGTTCAACGACCTAATTCATCATTATGTAGATTTTGACTTGTCATTGAGAAGAGAGGCGCATCTCAGGAGAGGTAGCTCAGTGGATTCCAGGGGGAATACATGAGTGGTTGATTTCGGTGTTGAGAGACACACCCTAGTCACCGGGGAGGTCACACAGATCTTCCATCGATCTTCAGCAGTGGTTTCGCAGGTTGCAGTAGCAAGGGCGCACTTAGTTAGGGTGAGGGCGAAACTTCTGAGGAGGTTGAGTGGATCGAATTGTCCCTTTCAGGGAGATTTCAAAGATTCCCCTCCGACCTAGTTGAGAGGAAGGCAAGGCACATCGTTTTCCTGGTTCCTCATCAGATTCCGATGGAGGAATCATCTGGGGTGCACTTTCCAGACATTGGGAGTGAGACACTTGGGGAGGACACATTCGGGGTTCTCGAGCGATCATTAGTTCAGATCCAGGGAAATCCTTCCAACCCATTTCACAGTAGTCCTGGGCGATCAGTTTGAGACACACATCAGCCGATTCCGACGGTGGAATCACTAGGGCGTAGTTTTCCATAGAAGAGGGGGAACATTTCCCCCAGGGTGATCTATCCGGGGACCAGATACACCAGTTGAGGTTTGGAAAGTCACCGGGATTGTGAGGCAGAGAAGGGCGCATTGTTTGGGATAGTTTCCAGGCATTTCTGAGAGGTATAGGCACCAAGGTGAACTTTCCAAACTTGCAGCAGTTGTCGTATGAGCTGTCATATCCACAACAGTTCTTCATCTCATCCATTGTATTCCACAACATTCTTCGGGTGTCGGGTATTATTGTTTTAGTTGCTATTGTATTCCAGTTAAGATCCTTTTGTCATAGATCTAGCCGAGTGATTTATTTTATTCATCCGCATTCAACATTTGTACTCCACAGAGATTTCATAATATAAGCTTTGCATTCTTTTGTTGCCATTATTATTTGAATGTTCATTTATATGCTGTAAACAATGAATCCTACACACACATTAGCATAGTTTCCTAGACTAGCCAAGTCAGGAACATTACAAGTGTAAGGAACAAAAACTTTTTATGGCCATATCTTAGGATGTTTCTGAAGAAAAGGTCAAGACTCCCCCTATGGCCGAGTCACCTAAACCCACTGACCTTTCTCCACCCTCGGACCCCTCAGAAGTTGAATCAGTTATTTCCTTGAATGCTCTCACTAGCTTGTCTTCTCCCCAAACCCTCAAGCTAATTGGTTACATTAAGCATTGAAAGGTCATCATCCTCTTTGACAGTGGCAACACCCATAATTTTATTGATCGATGCATTGCCCAAGAAACTAATTGCTATGTTTGTGCAATCAACAACCTTCAAATCATGATTGCCAATGAAGGTCCCATGAAATGTGGGGGGCGTTGTGAAAATGTGCGTCTCCAAATTGGTCAGTACAACATGAAATCTCACATGTTTTCTATCGACATGGGTGGTTGTGACATTGTGTTGGATGTCGAATGGTTAAGAAATCTTGGCCCCATCCTCATGGATTTTAAGGAATTAACCATGAAATTCAACTTGGAGGGCCAACAGTATAAGTTCCAAGGCATCACAACAGATTCCCCTGAGATCATCAGTTCCCATTGCATGGAAAATCTCCTCAAAAAAGGTCATTCCGATATTATTGCACAACTCCATTCCATTCAAGCCACTAAGACACCCTCTGTGCATCCTGATCTCCAATCATTCCTCTCCAAATATCAAGCTATTTTTTTCACTCGCCGGGGAATTTCCCCTTCCCGTGGTGTTCATGATCATTCCATTCCCCTCGTCCCCGACAATATTCCTCCCAATGTTCGTCCCTATCGTCATCCCTTTGGCCAGAAAAATGAAATTGAGAAAATTGTTCAAGAATTGCTCGTCGCGGGTGTTATTCGTCCTAGTACTAGCCCTTATTCTTCTCCTGTAGTCATGGTACTTAAGAAATAAGGCTCTTGGCACATGTGTCCTGACTTTTTTGCCCTCAACAAACTCACCATTAAAGACAAATTTCCCATTTCTGTCATTGATCATCTCTTGGATGAATTAAGTGGTGCCCAATACTTTACTAAACTTGATCTTTGTTCTGGCTACCAACAGATACATATGAAAGAGGCCAACATTCCTAAGACTGCATTTCGAACTCATGAGGGCCAATATGAGTTCTTGGTCATGCCCTTTGTCTTATGTAATGCTCCCTCCACTTTCCAAAGCCTCATGAATCATGTCTTCCATCCTTTTTTCTATCATTTTTTCTTAGTTTTCTTTGATGATATTCTCATCTATAGTAAAACATGGACAACCCATCTTGCTCATGTGGATTGAGTTCTTCATTTACTCTCTCAGAACCAACTTTTTCTCAAACAATCTAAATGTTCTTTTGGGGCCTTGAAAGTGGAGTACTTGGGTCATATTGTTGGCAAGGATGATGTCAGGGTGGATCCTAAGAAAATTGAAGCTATGCAGGATTGGCCTCGCCCCAAGAATCTCAATAGATTGCATGGTTTTCTGGGTTTAACGAGCTATTATTGCAAGTTTGTTAAGAATTATGGAAAAATTGTGGCACCTCTCACTGCTCTCCTTAAAAAGAATGCTTTCACTTGGAATCCAACAGTTGATCATTCCTTCCAAGCCTTGAAGGAGGCTATGTGCACCACTCTTGTCTTGTCCCTTCCCAACTTCACAAAGACCTCTTTCCTAGAATTTGATGCTTCAAGGAGAGGAATTGGCGCAGTCCTTATGCAATATGGCTGACCTTTGGCATTTACCAGCAAATAACTGTCGGAGCGACATTTGGGCCAATCAATCTATGAAAAGGAAATATTGGCTATTTTTCATGTAGTGGATCTCTGGCGCCCTTATCTATTTATGCAACACTTCCAAATTAAGACAGATCATCAGAGGCTCGAGTATTTTTTGGAGAAACGTCTTTCAACCCCGGAGCAACAAAAATGGGTGACTAAGCAATTTGGATATGATTATGAGATCATTTACAAGAAAGGAAAAGACAATGTGGTTGTTGACGCTCTTTCAAGAAAATATGAAGATGAAGGGTCCCTCTTTTTCGTCTCCTTCATTGTACCAGATTAGCTGCAAGATCCCAAAATTTTACGTCTGATCCAACAATTGCAAGACAATTCTCTAGTTTCCCCAGGGTACTCTTGGCACAATGATGAGCTTCTCTACAAAGGTCGTGTTGCCGTCCTTATACACACTTGCAGACGTGAGCTAAGTCCGGCTCACTTAGTGTTTTCTTGGAGGCACAATGCCTAGGTTCATAGCCCATGCTGTCACTTTGACCGGAACCTCTTCCATCTAGGCTTACTCCTAGGGAAGCCAAAGCGGGTAGACCTTAGTTACTAGATGAATTAAGTTAAGTTCTAGGAGTTAGTTTTAATTTCTTAAGGTTAGAGGGGATCTATCCTATGATGCACAAGCAACAATGCAAGATGCAAGGGTTAGTATGTAAGTCAATCATTTTCCTAGGGCAACTAAAACTAGTTCCTAAAGATTGGGCAAGGGGTCAACTAAGTTTAAGGGTTGTTCGTTACAAGTAGATTACAAGTTACTTACAAGATTACAAAAGAATAAACTAAACCAAAGAATATGAGATATAATTAATTACAAGTAGAAATGCTAAGATACAAATGATACAAGAGCAAGCTAACCACGTTTTACTTATGTGTGCAGGATATCTAAAGATTAAAGCATCAACATCAACAATTCATCACAATTATGAGATCATCATCAATACATCAATATCATCAAGAAGATTTAGAAGATTTAACCACAAATGTTATTTAATTTGATGAAGATTACCCACACTCTTGATTACTCAACTAACCAAGTGTTTATTAGGTTTGGTCTAGGGTTTAATTATTAGGCTTTCTTAAGATTTATCAAATTTTATTAAAGCTTTCACCAAAGCCTCCTCCTCCTATTGCCAAATAATTGYTGGATGCTCAATAAGTGTTGCCACCCTAGCTTCACAGGTCAGCCCAAAACAAGAGTACTTTCCGGAGATGACACATCCTGTGCGCCGTGAGACAGTCCCCTGCCTACACCCTCYGTTGTTTTCCTCAAGCCTCGTTTTAGATGATGAAGATGGTGGTCTAAGGTACCCTAAATAGTCTATTAAGTATAGATATGGATTAGGTAGACTTTTAGGTGATTATTAGAGTGTTTTGAAGATTTTAAGACACTTTTAAAGTGTGATTTAGTGATATGGCCGAACCTGTTATGAGCTTAAAAATGTGTTGCTTTAAGCTTATGCAATTAAAAATGTTAACACATGTAAAGAAAATAAATATGGCTGAAAAATATTTAGGTTATCACATGCACAAATGAGTTTTCTATTAAACAAAAACCACAATGGCAAGGACAACTTGCCTTCAAGAGATGGAAATAAAATTTAGTGTGTTTTCCTATTTAACCATTCAACAACATTCAAGCCTAAGCACGTGGCTTCCAATAGATATAAGCAATAGGGATATAAACCATTCTCTTATCTAAGAACTTAGAGATTAAGGCATTTAAGATCTAAAACATGTGCATGAAGAAAAGACTTGAAAAATTAACTAAGCAAGTGAAGATCTAGTTAGGTTACTTATTATGCCTCCCAATAGGCTTAAGACAATGATTATGTGTTTGATCTAAATCTAAAACAATGATAGCACTAATCCATAGATCACCAATCACATCATCAACCACTTAACCTTACATATTGGGGTATTCCTATCCCAACTAGGTAGGCAATTAATTAGGTTTTTCTTAGTTAGGTTAAATTCTTTTAAGATTTAGAGATTAGGGCAAACAAGTAAAGATAATGATCCAGGGGATCAAATTTTGCTCGAAAATTCAAAGTGCTCAAAATCACTTCAAATCGAATGGGAGCGTAGGCCTTGTCGTCATGAACCCAACGCAACTCGTTTGGGTTCAAATGGACGTTGGGAGAGAGAGATATCGCGTTCTGTTCAAAATGACAAACAGGCAAAAAAAAGGGATGCTGACTGTACAGTCCGTACGAATGCTGACGTGGCATGTCCGTACGACACGTGGAATTCATTGGTTGATAGATGTGGACGAATGAGCATTGGACACGTGGCATCTTGGTGGCTAATAGTATGGTGACACATGGCCCAATCAATGGCCGCCACGTATCACCTGGTCGGTGGTTTAAAAGCTTTGCAACCAGCAGGACTCGACCCCGCGACCTCCAGGCAAGGGAAGAGACTTGGGAAGGGCCGCCAACTGGGGTCAACTAAGACTAGTGCCTAAGGTTGGGCAATGGGGTCAACTATGTTTGAGGTTGGTTCAATTACAAAAGTTTTACAATATGAAAAAGTTAAATTACCCCAAACCAAAGATTACAAATACTTACAAAAGTGTTACAATTATTACAATGTTTACAAAATACACAAATGGATACAAAGATACAAAAATACAACAAGATATAAGTGAGATCAACACATTAGCCAAGCATGCCCCAATAGCACTTACTCTATTGGACCGCCTTCACTGGCAACCATGAAAAACACTCAAGAATCAAAGAAGGTGATGCCTCCCCAAGTGGGATACTCAACCCCTTCTTGATTCACAACACAATAAGCAAAAGCAACAAGATATTCAATGTTTAGCTTAATTTTTCATAAGACATGAAACATCAAAGACATTCACCATGAAGTTGCAATAGAGATATAAGCATGTGATTACATTCAATGTGTGTTCCTAAGCATACATCTAAATCCCCCAAACACACAAATGAGCTATGCAACTAGATGTTTAAGGAGTTGTTTAAAAGTTAAATTAATTTTATGTTCCCTTCCCCCTAAACTATGTTTGTGCTTCAAG